>PITA01007610.1:0-90243 GCA_004023965.1 Spilogale gracilis | reverse complement strand
CCTTCGGCTCAGGTCATGATCCCGGAGACCCGGGATCGAGCCCTGCATTGGGCTCCCTGCTCAGCGGGAAGCCTGCTTCTCCCTCTCTCACTCTCCCTGCTTGTGTTCTCCCTCTTGCTGTGTTTCTCTCTGTCGTATAAATAAATAAAAAATCTTAAAAAAAAAAAAAAGATGGTGCCTCGGTGGCTCAGTTGGTTAAGTGACTGCCTTCGGCTCAGGTCATGATCCCGGAGACCCGGGATCGAGCCCCACATCAGGCTCCCTGCTCGGCGGGAAGCCTGCTTCTCCCTCTCTCACTCCCCCTGCTTGTGTTCCCTCTCTGGCTGTGTTTCTCTCTGTCAAATAAATAAAATCTTAAAAAAAAAAAAAAGCATTTCCGTTTTTATAACCTTTTAAAAGTATTAAAAGTCCCTATTTTCATATATTTGAATGACTGTTTATGTTTACAATTCCTTTAGAAATATTTGAATTCTTGTTTTTTATTATGGTCTATTTGGAATTATTTTGACAGTTAAGATCCTAGTTGTGTAATTGAGAGATGCTCGTATGTATTATTTTTTTATATTTGATTTCTTGCTAGCTTCATTTTTTTTTAAGATTTTATTTATTTATTTGACAGAGAGAGATTACAAATAGGCAGAGAGAGAGGAGGAACTTAGCTACCTACTGAGCAGAGAGCCCAATGTGGGACTCTATCCCAAGACCCTGAGATCATGACCCAAGCTGAAGGCAGATGCTTAACCCACCGAGTCACCCAGGTGCCCCTAGCTTTATTTTTCTTACTCTATTATTCTCTTGTTACTTTTTTAACTCTTAAGAAGACTCTGATCTTTAAAATTACTTGAATATTGTCTTTTCCAAGATTTATAAATAATCTCAGTAGGTGGAATCATGTCAACATCTTTATTTCTAGTACTGTGATGGTTTATTTATTAAAAAATTTTAAGGACAAATTTATTCAAGTGTAATTTACATATAGTGGAATTCACCCTTTTAAAGTGTGTGGTTCAGTGTGTTTGGATAAGTTCATATAATTTTGTAATGACCACCAAAATCAAGATAGAGATGACTTCCATTATCCCAGGCAGCTCCCTTGTACCCTTTTGTGAACAGTCATCTCGTAAATCTAACTTTTCACAACTGATTTGTGTCCCTATAATTTTGTTTATTCTAAACTCCCATAAAAATGGAGTCATACGATATGTAGCATTTTGTGCCTGGCTTCTTTTATTAACATAATACTTCTTAGATTGATCCATTTGTTCAATGTATCATTCCTTTTCATTAGTGAGTAGTATTCTATTGTATGAGTGTACCAAAGTTTATCTAGCCATTTGCCTGTTAATGGACACCTTGGATTCTTTACAGTTTTTCATGACTTTGAGTAAAGCTACTAAAAATGTTCACATGCAGGTCTTTGTGTGGACATGTTTTTATTTCTGTTGTGTAAATACTCAAGGGAGGGCTGGATTGGCTGTGACATATGGCAAATTTATGTTTATAAGAAACTGCTCTGCTGTTTTTTAAAGTAGGTGTATATTTTTTATTTTCCCCGGCAAATATATGAGGGTTCTAGTCACTCAGCATCCTTGTCAAGATTTGGCCTTCTAAGTCTTTTTAATTTTAGTTATTCCTTTTTTTTTTTTATAAGATTTTATTTATTTGACAGAGAGAAACACAGCCAGAGAGGGAACACAAGCAGGGGGAGTGAGAGAGGGAGAAGCAGGCTTCCCGCCAAGCAGAGAGCCCGATGTGGGACTCGATCCTTGGTCTCCGGGATCATGACCTGAGCCGAAGGCAGTCGCTCAACCAACTGAGCCACCCAGGCGGCCCCTAATTTTAGCTATTCTACTAGTTATGTAATAGTATCTTATTGTGGTTTTAATTTACAGTTCCCAGATGACTAATGATGTTGAACATATTTTTGTGTGCCTCTTGGCCATCTGTACATCTTTTTGGTGAAATATCTATTCAGATCTTTTGTCCATTTTAATAATTATATTATCTTCTTATTGAATTGTAACTGTTTATTTATATATTCTGGATACAAGTGGCTGGCTATTATATACATGTTTTCCTAGCCTGTGATTATCTTAGCAGTGTCTTTTGAAGAATAAGTGTTAATTTTGATGAAGTCCAGTTTATCAACTTTTCAGTAGTTTGTGCTTTTTGTGTCTTTTCTATGAAAAAGAGTAAATCAGTATCACATATTTTTTTTCTCCCACGGATTTATATATATTTTTAAGATTCTATTTAATTATTTTAGAGAGACTATGAGCAGGGGGAAAACAAAAGGAAAGGGAGAGAGAAGTTCAAGCGATCTCTACATTGAGCACAGGGCTTGATCTTACGGCTGCAAGATCGTGACCTGAGCTGAAACCAAGATTTGGACACTTAACTGATTGAACCACATAGATACAATCACAAATTTGTATTTTTATCTCTTACATCTACTTCTATAATACATGTCAACTTAAATTTTGTATAGTTTTATATGTGATATGAGGTAGGATTTGAGGTTTTGTTTTGTTCCATTTTTCCATGCCCAGTTACTCTAGTACCATTTCTTGAGAAGTCTGTCCTTTCTCCATGAAATTACCCTGGTATTTTGTTGAAAATCAGTTGACCATATATGTGTGGGTGTATAAACTCTGTTCTGTTGATTCATATGCTAACTTTAGACAAATACCACATTGCTTTGATTATTATAATTCTATAATAAGACTATAATAAGACTTAAAACTGCTTTATTCTTACCATGGAAAAAGTAGTATTGAGCTGAAACTTTTCCATCTATACTCTCTTCCCATTGGTCCTATGATCCTGTTGGTCCTGTTATTCCAAAATGTCCTTTAGAATAAGATTACCTCCTATTTTATGACAGTCTTTCATATATTGGAATAAATAAATGTTTACACAATTTAATTTATACTAAGCCTCCATAGGCTCAAGATCTTTTAAATTTAGGATGTTTTTGCCTTTTTATCATAAGAGCCCACCACAAATTAGAAGCTCAGTAAATATTTGTTGGAAATGAATTGAACTCTCTGTGGAATAATTATTCATTAGTATCCTTAAAGCAGTTTGCTTGAATTCAACATGGCCAACAAAGCATAATTCCTATGACATTAATTTCATTAGGAAGCTGTCGTTCTCTTAATCAGGAAATAAATCTTTCTGGACAATTAATTGTTTGCACCTTTTTTATTTTCCAGTTTTAGACATTGTGTATTAAGTTATTTTTCATATTATGTGCTAGGCACTGGTTGGGCCAATTCAATATGAAAACTCAACTTCCTTTAGTTGGAGAACTTTAAAAATTGTTAATATCAGTATTGTTTATATCCTCTTTGTTTTCTCTTTTTATTCTTTTTTTTTTTTTAAAGATTTTATTTATTTGACAGAGAGAAACACAGCCAGAGAGGGAACACAAGTAGGGGGAATGAGAGAAGCAGGGAGAAGCAGGCTTTCTTCCGAGCAGGGAGCTCAATGTGGGACTCGATCTCGGGTCTCCGGGATCATGACCTGAGCCGAAGGCAGTCATTTAACCAACCAAGCCACCCAGGCGCCCCTCTCTTTTTATTCTTTACAAATTTTCAGATATTGGTTGTCTTGAGTTGGTTCTCTAATGTTCTTTTTTTTTTTTTTCCTGTTTTCATCTCATTCTTTTTGCCCTCTTCGTGAGTCTTCTCCTCATCTTTCTATTCTGTTGTAACCTTTTGAGTTCTGGTATTATTTTTTAATTTTCAAGAGCTATTTTTTGTTCTCTGAGTATTTCCTCTTACTAGCATTCGGTTCTTACTTCATGGGTGGTATCTCCTCTCTGTGAATATTAATGACAATTTTTCTTAAATTATTTTCTTTTTTAAAAAAATGTTTTCTCTTTAAATAGTCACAGTTTCCTTCAACATGCTTTCTTTCAGTATATTTTGAATGTTACTTCTCTTTAATATTATGCGTTGTTCTTAAATGTCTCGGGTCTCCGGGATCATGACCTGTAGTCATCTTTCTCAGTCTACTGATATACTCTGCTTTCTCTTACCAGAGGGTAAACTCAGACCTTTGATAAGGTGTGGGACGATATTGTATCAAGTATAGAATCTGGGAATTTAACTATTTCATAAACTTTCAACTAATCATACTGTTTTCTTCCCTGTTTTAACCTATCTTGCAAAAACACCTTATTCTGCCACTTTCTGAGCTCTTTGGGGTTTCCTTAATGCCACTCACGTTGATTTTCAACTTTATTTTCTGCTGAGGTAGGGTTTGACTTTTAGGTCTGTTAAAGTGCTTTTCAGTGTTCATCTGGCTTCACCTTCTGAAATTTGCTTGCTGATTTCTCCCTCTATCGCATGGGTTTATGCTTTTTAAAGAAAATTCATTTATTGTTATATTAAGCTGGATTCAGTGTGATAAATAAATAAGATTTCTAATAAAAAATAGCATTTGAAGGGTGCCCGGGTGGCTCAGTTGGCTGGGCGACAGCCTTCGGCTCAGGTCATGATCCTGGAGACCCAGGATCGAGCCCTGCATTGGGCTCCCTGCTCGGCGGGAAGCCTGCTTCTCCCTCTCCCACTCCCCCTGCTTGTGTTCCCTCTCTGGCTGTGTTTCTCTCTGTCAAATAAATAAAATCTTAAAAAAAAAAAAAAGCATTTGAACACATTATGTAGCTTTGCTTCTTCTTAAAACTTGCCTTTAATCAGAAGCACTTCTTCATTTCCTTAGCCAAAAATCTAGTTCTTTTTTTTTAAGAGAGGGAGAGATGTGTGGGGAAGAGGGGCAAAGAGAAGGGAAGAGAGAAAATCCCAAGCAGACTCGATGCCCAGTGCAAAGCCTGGCACAGGGCTTAGTCTCACATCCCTGAAATCATGACCTGAGCCAAAATCAAGAGTTGGATACTTAAATGACTGAGCCACGCGGGTATCCCCAAAAAACTAATTCTAATCTGAGAGGTTTTTTTATGCTGTAAATCAATGTTTCCATTAGTAACTTTGATTATATATGTGGAGTACAGTGGGCTTCCCATGCCTGTCCCCTGCTGCACTCCTGCAGTTTGCTGGTGGCTATGCCTTCAATATAATATTCTGCTGCTATAAAGACCTAGAATAAGAGTGTGGCTGAAGTTACCATGCAGCTTCTTCCCTTCCCACTCTTACCTGCACTCCCCCCCCACACACCATAAATATACAGAAGACTTATACACTTATAATCATTGTTTTCCTCTGAGCAGAAGTGACTGTTTCTACAAATCTTGCACATGTATAGTTTTGGTATCTTTTGTAAGTGGCACCAATAAGCATCATGGCCATTTTACATGCTTATTCTTCATTTCATCTCTTGGTTTCTAATTCTTGTTTTCTGCTGTTAAGGGTATCAAGTTCTGTGGTACACGTTTTATTGCTTTCTTTTACCTGTATTATTCTCTCTTCCTTTCAAAAAGAAAATTCTCTCTTAATTTGTCACTTCCTTTACTAATCATTTCTCCTTGATTTTTTTTTTTAATGTAATATGGCTAGCTCCCACAGATCTAACAAACCAGTTAAAGTATTTCCCCTAAAATGCTGAAAACAAGCTAATGCATTGGGTATACTAATTGAATATTTGTTTATTTACTTACTTATTTTTGTACTGTATGATTCTTAATTAAGTATAAAGACTTCCAATCATATCCTGTAGGGACTATTTTACCCACTGCTGTGACTGGCCAGCAGTCTCTTATCTCTCACTTCAGCAGTGGTGAGGCAGATACCTTTTCCATAGAGCAGAGAAATCTGTGGTTTGTTGCCTTTACCAATAATAAAAATGTTGACAAGATGGTGGCAAAGCTATTGCTTTTGGCGTCTTTCATGGGAACTACATCAAAAGAACCAGATTATCTTTCTTCCGGTGATCATACCAATTATTCCCAGGTTAGTACCTCTAGTTACGATACACAGATTACCAGTATCAAACTTGATAAAATCAGTAATCTTTCCAGTCTCCAAATCAATCTGAATGGTGTCATTCACCTTGATTAGGGGATCAGGATAGCAGATGGTGCAAGCCTCGTGGGTTACCAGATGAGGGATTCCTTTTGTCCCCACAGAGATCTTTCTCACCTTGCACAAATTATACTTAGCTCTCAGGTGTAATCCAATGAAGAGCAAAGTGACCCTTGGTGTCATGGATCAGATGGAAATTCTTCTCAGTCTTGTCAATGTTGATGACAGCCATAAAACCAGCAGGGTACGTTATATCATTTCGGATCTTGCCATCAATCTTAGTAAAATACTGCATACAGATCTTCTTTACCTCATCTCCTGTTAGGGAATACTTAAGTCTGTTCATTAGGAAAATGATGAGAGGGAGACGTTCTCTCAGTTTATGGGGACCAGCAAATGGATGAGAGGCAAACATACCAGTCAGTTTATCTAGCATCTAGTGCCTTGGAGCTGCCCCATGCTTCAGATGCTTCTTAGGACCATGAGCCATGGCTACATTAGGCCTATATATTTAATATTTAGTTGCCACTGTTGGATTGGTTGGTGGTTCCATTTCCAAAGGGGAGACCTCTTTGTTCATGGTTCATGGCATGAATTGAGAGGGACCTATGTCTAGGTTTGATAAGGGGTATCTTACCTGTGTCTAGCTAAGATAAGGGTCTTAAAAATAATCCATTTATGTTCTTTAACGATAATAGGTATAAAAGGAGTAACACTAACAAGGCATGAACGATTTTACAGTGAGAAGTTTCCTTTTTCCTTTCACCTACTCTCTAAGTCCCCAGTCCCTCAGTTTCCCTTCCTGGAAGTAACTATTGGAACTATATTTTTCTACTGCTCTTTAGAGATCTCTCAATTTACAGCATTTACATGCATATAGGTCAGAAATGTAGTGTTTTTACTGTTGCCACTTCTACTGAGCATAGTACTGGAATTCCTAGCCAGAGCAATTAGAAAAGAAAGAGATAAATAAAAGACATTGAAATTCAAAAGGAAAAAGTAAAATGGTCTCTGTTTGTAGATGACATGATCTTACATGAAAAAAACCCTACTGGGTAGCTCAGTCAGTTGAGCATCTGCCTTTGGCTCAGGGTCCTGGAATTGAGTCCCACATCAGAATCCCTGCTTAGCGGGGAGTCTGCTTCTCCCTCTCTCTCTACCCCTCCCCACTTCTCATCCTCACTCTCTCTTTCATGCTTTCCTTCAAATAAATAATTAAAATCTTAAAAAAAAAAACCCCAAAACTAAAGATTCCACACTAAAACTATTAAAACTAAAAAAGTCAGTTAGGTTATAGGTTACTAAATCAATATACAAAAATCAGTTGCATTTCTATACAGTGAACTATCAGAAAGAGAAACTAAGTAAACGATCCCATTTCTAATAGTATCAAAAAGAGTAAGATACTTAGGAATAAATTTAAGGATGTGAAAGATCTGTACACAAAACTGTAAGACATTGATGAAAGAAACAGAAGAAGACACAAATAAATGAAAATATATCTTGTGTAAATATATCTTTAATATTGTTAAAATATCCATACTACCCAAAGCAATCTACAGAGTCAGTGCAAGCTATCAAAAATCCAATGGCATTTTTCACAGGAATGGGTAAAACTGTCCTAAAATTCAAACGGAACCACAGAAGACCTTGAATAGCCAAAGCAATCTTGAGAAAGAAGAACAAAGCAGCATCATCATACATCTTTATTTTAAATTGTATCACAAAGCTGTTTTTATCAAAACAGACATAGTAAACCAATGTAACATAATAGAGAGCCTAGAAATCAAGTCATGTATATATAGTCAACTAATCTTCAATAAAGTCACCAAAAATACACAGTAGGGAAAAGATAATCTCTTCAGTAAATGGTATTGGAGATAGAGGTTATCCACATACAAAAAAATGAAATTGAATTTTTTTTTTTTAGATTTATTTGAGGAAGAGAGTGAGAGAGAGCAAGAGAGATAGGAGAGGCAGACTCCTTGCTGAGCGGGGAGCCCAAAAAGGGGCTTGATCCTAGGACCTGAGCTGAAGGCAGACACTTAACCAACTGAGCCACCTAGGTGCCCCCCTTTTCTTATCTCATGCATAGAAATCAACCCAAAATGGATTAAAGACTCACATATAAGATCTGAAACTATAAACCTCCTAGAAGAAAACATAGAAAGTAAGCTCCTAGACATTGGTAGTGGTGATGACATTTTTTTAGCAACAAAAATAAACCAGCAGGATTACATCAAACTAAAAAGTTTCTGCGTGGCAAAGGAAACAATGTGAAAAGCAACCTATGATATGGGAGAAATATTTGCAAACTACATATCTGTTAAAGGGTTTATATCTAAAACATATAAGAAACTCCTACAACTGAATAGCAAAAAACAAATAACCTAATTAAAAAAATGGGCTAAGGACTTGAATAGACTTTTTTTTTTTTCAAAAATATACAGTAGCCATTAGTTACATGAAAATATTCTCAACATCTCTAATCTTCAGGGAAATACAAATAAATCAAAATCACAATGAGATATCACCTCATACCTGCTAGGAGAGCTATTATTAAAAAGTTAAAAGATTAAGAAATGTTTGTGAGGATGTAGAGAAAAGGAAACATTTGTGCACTCTTGGTAGCACTGTAAATTGGTACAGCTTTTATGAAAAACAGTATGTGGGTTCTTCAAAATATTAAACATAGAACTACCACATGATTCAGCAATCACAGTTCTGGATATATATCCAAAGGAAATGGAATCACGATCTGGAAGAGATATTTGCACTCCCATATTCATTGCAGCATTATTTACAGTGGCCGAGGTAAGATAGCCATTGTTAGTGGACTGGATAGAAAAAGTTGTGGTGATTTACACACACACACACACACACACACACACAACACAGAGGAGTATATTATTCAACCTTGAAAAAGAAGTTAGTCCTGCCATTTGTGACAGCATAGATGAAATGAGGACACTACGTTGAGTGAAATAAGCGAGATATAAAAAGACTAATAATGCTTAATCTCACTTATATGTGAAATCTAAAAAAAAGTAAAACTCAATTCTACTCAATAGAGTAGAATGGTGGTTACTGGGATGTAAGGAAAGAGATGTAGTTCAAAGGGTAGAAACTTTCAGTGGTAAGATCATTAAGTTCTGAAGACCTAAAACACAGCATGGTGACTATAGTTAATAATCATATCTTGTATACTTGAAATGTTAAGAGAGATTTCAAGTTTCTCCCCACATACACACAAAAGTGGTAACTGTGTGAGGGGAATTATATGTTAATTAACTTGACTGTGGTAATCATTTATATATATATTAAGTCATATGTATCTCAAAACATCTCATTGTATACCTTAAATATATTTAATTTTTGTTTGTCAGGGCGCCTGAGTGGCTCAGTGGGTTAAAGCCTATGCCTTCAGCTCAGGTCATGACCTCAGGGTCCTGGGGTCCAGGCCCCCCTTGGGCTCTCTGCTCAGCAGGGAGCCTGCTTCCTCCTTTCTCTCTGCCTGCCTCTCTGCCTACTTGTGGTCTCTCTTGCTGTCAAAATAAATATTTTAAAAAAAGGGTTTTTTTTGTCTGTCAGTCATACCTCAGTAAAGCCGGAAAAAATGAATACAATGTTTTTAAACTATAATCTCAAATAGCATTAGGTTCTTAAAGGTACATTTAATAGGTAATGTATTATACAGATTTTTAAAATACGTTCAGAGCTATGGGAACTAAGGCCACAGACTCAAGGTTTAGAGCAGCATTTAGTAAGTTACTTCCTGGGTGTAATGGGGATGAGGACATATAAACTGTAGTTCAGCTCAATTCCCAGATTGGCTTTTTATAGGCATTCAATTTATATTCTTGAAAGAAGAGCATATAAGATTAGGCCCCAGATTTTTTTCTAGGCACATTAAGTCACAAGATAATGATGTCGAAATGTTGTAAGAAATGTTATATTGCTTACAATTATAATTCTTATAATTGAGCTGGACTTTAAGTGCTATTTGTAAAGAATGCTGATAACATGCTTTGGAAAGAGAAGGTTCTTAGTATTTGGCCAGAGGAAGTGAAGCACAAAATTTTATCAATCTGAGACTTTTTCTCTAAGTGGCTGTCTCTGTGACATTGTAGCGCATTCTTTTTTTTTTTTTTTTTTTAAAGATTTTATTTATTTGACAGCGAGAAACACAGCGAGAGAGGGAACACAAGCGGGAGTGAGAGAGGGAGAAGCAGGCTTCCTGCCGAGCAGGGAGCCCGATGTGGGACTCGATCCCGGGTGTCCGGGATCATGACCTGAGCCGAAGGCAGTTGCTTAACCAACTGAGCCACCCAGGCGTCCCCATTGTAGCGCATTCTAACTATGTCATCTGATTTCTTTTTCAACTATTATTTTGTATTTCCTCAATTCTGAATTTATAATAATTATGTAATTAAGCACAGTTCATTGAACTTAGTCCCATAAAATTACATCTGTTGTTATGGGCTTTACTCATTCTTCTGATAAATCCACATTTTGTTTCTTATTAACAGTGTTAATAGAAAGGTTTTATTTATCAAGCCAAATTCATAACCCTTTGGCGCTGTACCAGAAGCTTCCTTTAGGTCATTAAAGGTAGTTCATGAATGTGTTCTAAAAGGTTGGCAGACTTTTTCTATTAAGGGCCAGAGAATAAATATTTTAGACTTTCCATGCCATACAGTCCCTGTTGCTACCACTCACTTCTGTCTTAGTCACTCAAAAGTAGCCATTAATAATATGTAAATGAACAAGCTGAAGTGTATTCCTTTAAAACTTTATTTACAAAAATAATTGATGGGCTGGATTTGGCCCATGGACAGTTATTTGCAAACTCTTGTTTTAACGGAGTCAGAGTTCCTGTTTTTAATTTTTTAGTGCTGAGTTTTCATGTGGATTATAATCCAAAAAATAGTACCCTAAAAGTTTTTGATTATCTGAATAACTGCTTATTCGGTTATGGGTATATTCGGTGCTCTTTTACATTTTGGATTGAATGAAGCATCTTTCCTCCTGCACCTACTCAGGCTAAGTACTTGTTATTGTGGAACACTGAATGAATAGAAGTTTTTACAACAGTTGGAATAGAGAAAGTGAAATAATTGATGTATTACCTGAAACATAGGAGTGCATGCATGCAGAACATCACAGTAATAAGAGGACTTTTCTAGCTTCCAGACTTTTAACTTTCATTATCAGTGACTGTGATAGTCAATATAAAATGAAGAACTTCTTTTCGTCTTGAGTATAGCCATGGCCATATACCTATCTGTTGCAGATTTCAGTAAAACCTCAGAAATGACTTGATCCCTATGTGATAAAGCCTACGGTGTTTCCAAATCACTATTAACTTAAAATTGACCTTGGAATTTGTGGCAGAGGCTGAGGTTGCTTTCCCAGATCCCTTGTTATCTTTTCCTTCACAAAAATAACCCTAAACATGAGGGTCTGTAGGACCAGCTGAAACACTTTTTTCCAAACTCCATTTTGATTAGGAATGGTTATGTGATAATGTGTACCCGTGAGACACCAGTATAAGTCACTGGATGGTGATTCTGGGAAAGCTTGTTTAAAATTAGTCAGCTTGTTTGGCATGTGCCCTTTTATCCTCTTCCTTTCTTCCTGCCTCAAATATTGATGCCAAACCTGGAACTGTGCCAACTATCTTTGACCTACCTGGAAGGAAAGGACAAGGAGGCTGTAGAGTACTCTGGGACTCTGTTGCTGCTCCCACGTGTACTTACCAACTCCAAACTTCTAGTTACAGAAGGGCGTGTGGTGGTGGATGAGGTAGAAAAGAATCCTTTTTATTTTAGCCATTACTATTTGGCTTTTTTTATTACTTGCTAGTGGCTCAAGTCTCTATCGTTAAAGAAGTAAATTGAAACAACACGATAGTAAATTGAGTTGTTTTTATTTTGTGATTTTTTTCTTAGGTTTGTAAATGTATTCTCATCTTTGAAATAATTTCAGGTGTTATTTACATATACTTAAGTAAATATAAAACCAGGCAAAGGTTTGTAAATGTATTCTCATCTTTGAAATAATTTCAGGTGTTATTTACATATACTTAAGTAAATATAAAACCAGGCAAAAAAGGAATTCATAAATGTTATTGTTCTATTATATTCTGAGAGAGGCTCTCAATTTGTGATAAATTATTTAACTTATTTCTCTATTTACCTGTCAACATTTAAGTATCACTGATGTACATCTCTTTATTAACAAAGCAATTCTGATATGAGTCATTTTTTCTACTTTTAAAATCACTTTAGACTAGATCAAGCTGACCTTAGATCTTAGTTTCTTTTTATATAAAACGTATTTTCATTGTAACTCTAATATATTCTAATGAATGTTACTGTCTAATTAAGCCCTAAAAATCTTCCACTAATTGCTGTAAGAATAATCAGCTCTTTTGACCAGAAGCTTTATAAACAAGAATAAATAATTGTGTAAAAGCTTGTATGTAATATAATGGCCCAGTGGGAATTATTATACAGCCTGAAAACAATAATAATTTCTCAAAACAGCTGATACACACCTTTTTTTAAAAAAAGTCATCTAGGCGAATGCAGAGATTTTTCTCCTATTTTGCTCTTATTAGTAAAAGTTATGGGGCAATTTTGAGCTAATGAAGTCAGACTAATGAAGCACAGTATTTTTAAGATATTATCAAGCATTAGGGACTAGTTTAATTTTTTTTTAAAGCTCAAGAACAGAAAAAGTAATTCTTTTCAAAAACTTACTTGGTTTTTGGTATACACATAGGATTTGTTCACATTACCCCACATCTTATAGGTACCTTTTGTGCTCTTTCTGTATACCTCATCTTTCATAATGGATAAAAAGTACTAAAAGAAAACAAAACAGTGAACATCATTTTAACTTGGTTTTCTTTTCTTTTCTTATCTTTTCCCTTCCTTCCTTCCTTCCTTCCTTCCTTCCTTCCTTCCTTCCTTCCTTCCTTCCTTCTTTCCTTCCTCCCTTCCTTCCTTTCTTTCTTTCTTTCTCTTGGGATTTTTATTTATTTATTTCAGAGAGAGAGAGAAAGTGTGCCTGCACAAGCAGGGGGAGGAGCAAAGGGAGAGGGAGAAGCAGACTCCCTGCTGAGCAGGGAGCCCAATGCAGGGTTGAATCTTAGGACCCCAGGATCATGACCTGAACTGAAGGCAGACACTTGGGTGCCTGGGTGGCTCAGTGGGTTAAGCCTCTGCCTTCAGCTCAGGTCATGATCTCAGGGTCCTGGGATAAGGCCCGTAATGGGCTCTCTGCTCAGCATGGAGCCTTCTTCCTCCTCTTTGTCTCTGCCTGCCCTTCTGCCTACTTGTGATCTCTCTCTGTGTCAAAATAAATAAATACAATCTTAAAAAAAAAAAAAAAGGCAGACACTTAACTGACTGAGCCACTCAGGTGATTTTTTTTTTTTTAAGATTTTATTTATTTGACAGAGAGAAACACAGCCAGAGAGGGAACATAAGCAGGGGGAGTGAGAGAGGGAGAAGCAGGCTTCCTGCTGAGCAGGGAGCCCGATGTGGGACTCAATCCCGGGTCTCCGAGATCATGACCCGAGCCGAAGGCAGTCGCTTAACCAACTGAGCCACCCAGGTGCCCCACACTCAGGTGATTTTTAAAGTCATAACAGATACAGCAGATATGAGTTGCTTTACCTAAAGTCTTTCTTCTCTTCCTCCCCTATTAACAGACTCTAGAATTTTTAAGTACGCTTTCCCTGTGCTTCTGAATACTGGTAAGGATGAATTGTCTAGAGCTTACTTAGGATGACAGAATAGAAAGATGACATGAGTGGGCTATGGAATTAACCACCCTGGAACCATCCCACTTCTGAACTTCTTATTATGAATTATGTGATATATTGATTAGTTTTAGTGATTAAGCCATTTTGAGTTAAGTTTCTATTCTTGCATTGCATTCTAAAGGAAACATTGTTTATAAAACCAGTTTTTAAAGTCAATCACATTCCGTTTTGTTTTTAATGCTTAAATTTGAAGCTCCTGCCCTCTAGAACTCCCCTATATCTATTGCCAGTATTTAGTTACTGACAGTGAGCATCGTTATTTGTTCAACAGAACTTATCACCAGCAAAACAACAATGAAATTTTTATGGTATCTTTCCATTTACAAAGTATTCTCTTACTTCATTTGATCATAGCTCAGCCTACTTGCCTTAGTCATTTCATAAAATGATGAGACAAAGAAGCTGGATATAGAGGTCTAGGATATATTTAAACATATACTTGCAAATAAAAGCACTGCTTTAAGGTTTTACAGAAATTCAGCAGACTGATTTGACATGCAACCAAAATAAATACTGTTGTTTTGTAATTTTAATTTTAAACAAATTTCTGGCCCAAGGATAAGAATTACAGACTCAGATCAATTGCTTGACTACCTCCTTTAGAAATCTTTATTTTATTTTATTATATCTAGGGCTTACTTAGCTTTAGTTTCAGATATCAACATGCATAACATGTCATAATAAATTCAGGGTATCAGGGGAAAAAAATGTCCAAATAGAGGTTTTAAACGTGAATCTGGAGCATATGCTAAAAGCCTTAGGTTTAGGGCTCATATGAGTATCACTTCAAACTAGGAGACTGGATGATAGCCCAACGGTAGAGGTAGAACACAAAGAGAAAATGACTGTAGAGGTTGAACACCAAGCAAAGTGGGTGGAGATGCAGGCATAGAGGAAAGAAACAGCGATGAGAGCTAGGAAGCCAAGGAGAGCTTTTCCAGGAATTGGTTGTTCTATCCCAGGCATCTATGAAAAGACCAAGCTAGAGAAGAGCTGAACTCTAAAGTATCTTCACCGTGTGTGTGTGTGTGTGTGTGTGTGTGTGTGTGTGTGTGTATGATGTGTGTGTGTGTATATATATACACACACTTGTCATTTGCCAAAGCAATGGAAAAAAGGATTTTTTTTTAAAGATTTTATTTGTTTATTTGACAGAGAGAAACAGGGCTAGAGAAGGAACAAAAGCAGGGAGAGTGAGAGAGGGAGAAGCAGGCTTCCCACCAGGCAGGGATCCTGGGACTCCAGGATCATGACCTGAGCTGAAAGCAGACGCTTAAAGACTGAGCCACCAGGGGCTCCAACAAGGATTTAAAAATAAATATTTTTATTTTTATTTTTTTAAGATTTTTATTTATTTATTTGACACAGAGAGAGATCACAAGTAGGCAGAGAGGCAGGCAGAGAGAGAGGAGGAAGCAGGCTCTCTGCCTAGCAGAGAGTCTGGTGTGGGCCTCGATCCCAGGACCCTGAGATCATGACCTGAGCTGAAGGCGGAGGCTTTAACCCACTGAGCCACCCAGACGCCCTAAAAATAAATATTTTTAAAAGATTTTATTTATTCATTTGAGAGAGAGAGAGCACAAGCAGGGGAAGAGGTAGAAGGCAATGGAAAAGCAGACTCCCTGCTAAGCTGAAAGCCCAGGTCCTGGAGATCATGACCTGAGCTGAAGGCAGTCACTTAAGTATCTGAGCCACACAGGTGCCAGTAAAAAAAATATTTCAGCCTCAGTTTTTTTCCTTTTCTTTTCCATCCTGTTACATGCTATATTGTATACTTTTAGGATTTTACACAAGATCAGAAAAGGTTAAATCTAATGTTATTTGATATGTATGTATATATATAATATTTATACACACACATGCTTAAACACAATATTTCTGAAAAGCTACACAAGAAATTGGTAATTTTGTCATCTTCAGAGCAGCTAATATCTGGGACACTTTGATAAGTAGAGATTGGAGAAAGACTTTCCACATTTATCCCTCTTGAATGGTGTGGATATATCCCCTGTTCAAAAATACATAATATTAAAGCTAAACAAAATAAAGGCCGTTTTATCTTATTGAACTTTTATAGTTATAAGGGGAAAGTATTTTGAGACTTTGCTCTGGCTGGAAAAAGTATTATGATTTGATCTTCTGAAACCATGGTCCCTGTAGTTTTGTCTCTGGGGACCATGGTTTCAGAAGGGGTTTGTTAAAGTTACATTAAGTTAGCATTGGTCAGATATATATACTAAAGCGTAGTATGGTATATAATATAGTTTAGTATATAAATGGTTGATTCTTCGTAAAGGACAGATTGCATATAAATATCTAGGAGGTTAATATTTTCCCAGAGGAAATAGCCCACTTCTGAGGCCAAAGCGTGCATGGTCATTGACTAGGCAGATCTTGTGTGCAGGTACCAAGTCCTGATTTCTGCACTACGATTCCAAACATCTTATATATGTTCATCTTACACGTGTTCACCTCACTGAATTGACAGTGTAGCCCAAGTATTCTCTTGCTGCAGTATTACCAAAATACTCTTTTGCTCTTTTCTTTTTACAGACATGATATATTCCAGATATGGGTGTTAGGTATTAAAAAGGTAGGTTTTATAATAGAAAGGAATTAGAGAAAATCTTTGAGTTAAACACAAATTGTTCAGTTCTGTGAGTCTTAGATTAGAAATTTAGCTGGTGGGTAAAATGATTCTTAGAAAAGTATAATGCTCTTTAGTTTTCTCTCTTCTAGCTGTATGAAAATTTGAGTTAAAAATAGCAAACACTGAGCATGTGCATCCAAAGATATGGCTGCTGCAAACACTGGAATGTATCTGTCTTGATACTGTAAGTGGATGATTAATGTAAGGAGCCTCAAGGTTTTGGAAACAACTCAGTGAAATGAAGTTGCTTTTTGATGTCTGTAGCCAAGCTGGATAAATTATAATTCAAGCAATTAACATGAATTTGGAACAAAGAATATTATTTATTTTTTGTAACATTGGAAAACTGAACTGCTTGTAAAATTCAGTAGAATTATATAGCTGTTGGCACATCACACCAGGCTTGGCAAATACAATAGATATTCCTTTAGAGAAGGAAGTTTTCTTTTTAGCTGTAGGTTAAGGTCCCTGTAACTCATATTGTGCTCGCCATTTCCCAATGGGAAGAAAAGCTATTTTTATTTTTGTGGATAATTGTTGTTATGGCTGTAGTCTTTTGATTACAAAGTAGAATTCAGTTTCAATCAAATGTGGTATAAAATTTCTCTGAAATGAGAAATTGTATTGGCCATATTTTCCTTTTAAATTATGGTAGCAAGGCTAGGTCTTCTTTCAGTGAGTTAGCTTCTGTGTTTTCTTTTGCACTTTTGACTCCTTGCTCAACTCTTAAGGTTTCCAACACGTTCTATAGCTACTGCTCTATTTTTAATCTTTTTTTTTTTCTACCAGAGTTTCTTTTTAATTACTCTGTATCTGTTGACTCCATTTTTTGCTGCCCATTTTTTGCTATCTTGTTAACCACTTTTACATAATGCTTACAAGTAAGCTCCTGGTAACTTTTATGATGGCTTTTTCCGCCCTCATCCTTTGCAACAGGTTTGTGGCGTTGGGACACTTAACCCATTTACTCTGTTGTGAATGTATTTCCCCAGGGCTTCTTAGATCCCGATCCTTGTTCTCTTTGAACACTTATCTTCCTTCCCTTTTTTTTTTTTCTTTCCCTGAATGAGATTGTTTCCCAAGGTTCTAGCCATGAAAAATTCCTCTCCATCTTTTTGCAATTTATACATGAGAACCCCATTCATTTCTGTTTTTTCTGTGATCATCTTCATGCATAGCTACTTTCTTGGGGTTTTTTTATTGTTGTTTTTTTGTTGTTGTTGTTTTTTAAGATTTTATTTATTTATTTGACAGACAGAAATACAGCTAGAAAGGGAACACAAGCAGGGGGAGTGAGAGAGGGAGAAGCAGGCTTCCCACAGAGCAGGGAGCCCGATGTGGGGCTTGATCCTGGGTCTCCGGGATCATGACCTGAGCCGAAGGCAGTCGCCCAACCAACTGAGCCACCCAGGTGCCCCTACTTTCTTGTTTTTATTTATTGTCCTGATCCATACTTCTATCTGCTTGCTAGATAGTTCACTCATAGGATCAGTAAGATACTTATTGGGCTATTTATACTATTTTATGTTTTAAAAAAAGTCTTCTCTGGACCCTAGTTTTCCCACCAACTACTACCATGTTTCTCTGCTTCCTTTTAGAGGGTAATTCCTTGCGACAGTAATCTCTATTTACTCTCTCCCCACTCTCCTTTATTACCTCTTTAATTTTTCACTTACAGATTTTTCATGTCCCTTTTGCTTCTAGAGTCCTTATGTAGAGTACACATCATCCATTAAATTCATGCCTATGAAGCTTCATTGCTGACAGGATTTCCTTTTTATCTTCTGTCTTGAATCTGTGTTAAGGTATGTTTTTTGTTTGGTTACTTTCTTAAGTATTTTTCCTCCTCCTGTTTACGTGTGTTTTATAATCTTGGAGATGTTTGTTGGCCTCAAATATCTTTTTTACCATTGCTTACAAATAATGGGAATCTTGGCTAGATAAAAGATTCATCAGTTCTGCTTTCTGTCTAGGTAGTCCAGATCCTCTTTTATGGTTTTTTAACTTCTAGTGTTGATGATGATAATTCCAATGCCATCTTGGTTTTTCCATTTATGGATAGTTGTTCTTTCTGTCTGAACACTTAAAAGGTTTTTTCTTATTCTTTAGATTAATGATTTTATAAGGATATGAGTAGATATCTGTCTTTTCTCTTTCAACATGAAACTTAGTTACCCTTTCCAATTAGGTATTTTTTTTCAGCCTGGAGAACTTTTATTATTTACTTAATTGCTCCCTCTTTTTCACATGGTGTCTTTTCTCCTTTTGAACACTTATTTTTCACATAGTAATTTTCTGAGTCTATCCTTCAAGTAATTTTTCTTTTCTGTTACTGTTATCATTTACTTAACTCTGTGCTCTGTGTTTTGAGATCATTCTTGCACTTCATCTTCCCATCTACTTAATTAGGTGTCAGTAATGATTTTTTTTTGATTCATGTACTTATTTTAGTTTGAAAATCATGGTTTTAAGCTTTAGTGTTTTTGTGTTAGAAATTATGTAAATGCTCTAACAATTTTAGTGCAAGTATTTATCTTTGCATATCTAGCACTTCCTTTTTCAGTAGGTACCTTTTCTGATTATTCAGTCTTACTCTTCAAATGTTTGAGCCTCTCATGTGGTCAGTTTTTCTATGATGGCTCACTAAAAATCATGTCTGGTTGTTGAACTGTCCTTAACTGCGGGAATCCTGGAATTTAGAATAGCTAAAGTGACTGAAGAATAAGGACAGTTAGCCCACTAGAGATCCCTAAAGGAAGCCTAATGCTCTCTAATCTACTTGAACTGCCTTCATTCTAAAGTATCAAACACTCACCTGTTTCATGATAGGAAAATGCAGCATATTCCAGGTGATTGAAGGTAATCTTAGCATGGGGGTCTTTAGATACCTGGAAGCCAAGTTATTCGAGTAATGCTGCTTTTCAGTAAGCTAGCCACCCATGGGACAGTGTAACTGTATGCCGGTTTGCTCTGATGTTACCTCACTAGAGCCTTAAGACATATGATAGCGTGTGGGTCTTAGCAAATACTTAACTTTAGAAAGTTCAAGAACTTGGAGTTGGCATAGAGGGAAAAAAGCCACAGTCAAGTTGTCTGTTTCAGAATATTTTCAATCCTCACTCATTCTTGTGCCATTTATATTCTGATAACTTTCAAATTTATTGTATCTCCAGTCCTTACCATTCCTCTGACGCACATATCCTGTTGCCTCCTCAACAATTTGACTTGGTAATCTAATAGATACAAAGGTTGTATGTCCAGTATTTGATTGCCATCACCAAACCTACTTCTCCTGAGTTTTTCTTATCTGAGTGAATGGCATTTCCACCATTTTTTATGGTTAATTGCATAAACCAGTATCTTAAGATTCATTCTTGACTTCTCTCTTTTATTTTTACATCCACATCCCAATTAATCCACAAATCCTATTGGCTGTACTTCAAAATGTACCTAAATTGATCACTTCTTAGACCTCCACCTCTACCACTCATCTGTCCATTATTGTTTCCCACCTAGTCTACTGTGGGTGCCTCCTTACTCTTCTTCCTGCTTCTGCTCTTGCCCTGTACAATGTATACCCTATAATCCAGAGTAATCTTTTTTTAAAAGGTAATATGTTGCTTGCCTCCAAAGGATACTAAGAAAAGCCAAACTCTATGCCATTGCTTATGAAGCTCTCCATGCCATAAGGCTCTCCCAGCTACCTTCCAACCTTATTTTCTACCATTTTTTGTGACTTAGTGCATGTTAGTCACATTAGCTTCCTTGTTGCATTTTAATTACATCATAACCATCTTATCTCAGGGCCCTTGCTCTTGCTGATCACTTTGTTTAAGAATACTCTTCTTCCAGATTTTCTCATAATGCCCCTCCTCATTAAATTTGTGTCTTGCTCACATGAATACACATTCTCCAAAGAAGACATACAAATGGCCAACAGACACATAAAAAGATGTTCAACAATACTTGGCATCAGGGAAATAGAAATCAAAACCACAATGAAATACTGCTTCACACCAGTCAGAATGGCTAAAATGAACAACTCAGGAAATGACAGGTGTTGGTAAAGATGTGGAGAAAGAGGAGCCTCCTTACACTCTTGGTGGGAAGGCAAACTGGTGCAGCGACTCTGGAAAACAGCATGGAGGAGGGTCCTCCAAAAGTTAAAACAGGAACTACCCTATGACCCACAATTCCACTACTAGGTATTTTTTTAAGGGATACAAACATAATGATTCAGTGGGGCACATGCGCCACAGTGTTTATAGCCCCAATGTCCATAATAGCCAAATTGTGGAAAGTCACCCCACATGTCTGCTGACAGATGAATGGATGAAGAAGATGTAGTATATATATTTACTCAGCCATTAAAAAGAATGAAATCTTGCCATTTGCAATGACATGGATGGCACTAGAGGGTATCATGCTAAGTGAAGTAAGTCAGTCAGAGAAGGGCAAATACTAGATGATTTCACTCATATGTGGAATTTACGAAACAAAACATATGAGCATAGGGGAAGGGAAGAGACCCCTCATGATCCTGACCACACTTGCTATTGTTTCTTTTTGCTCTTTGCTTTTTTAGTTTATGGCCCCTATCTTCAATTTTTAGTGCATAGAGTTTACTTCTATAGGTGAATAAGAAAGAATAGAGAAGAGAAATTTAGACAAATAGTAGTAGAACCAAAATTCAGCTTGAAATAGGCTTAGCATATATAATGCAGCATATAAATTTTAGGTATAACATGCTAACATGTGGCTATGATTTATTTTCTTGTACTTTAATATAGCATTTTTCTAATCTCTTAAGAAGGCCAGTTTTAGGATTTATTAGTAAGGAGGAGAGTCATGGGTACAATCACTTGCCATTTTGCCCTCATTTTTGAATGGTTATTATTTATTCCATATATAATAATTTATTATTATATAATCTATATTAATAAATTGATAAAATAATAATTCAGCATCATCATTTTGAAGGGAGATGTATATATCTCCGTGGGTGGACATGGGGTACATTTCTGAAGCTCTAACCCTCCTGCATACCCGTGTGCCACTGGCAGCTGGAGACTCATAAAACCAGCACTGGCCCGTGTTCTCTAGCACAGTGGTAAACACCTCTCTCTGGATTAGTACTTTAACATTTCAGACTGTTTTCTGGCAAGTAACTTACTCAAAACTTTTAAAATGGTTGACAACTTTGATAATTAAAATATTAACTTGGATTTTTTTTTTACAGGTGTATGGTGGCTGATGAAGTAAGTGTTTTCATGATTTTTACATCTTTTATAAAATTCCACAGTTTTTAGTGTCTACTATTTACCATGTATTCTTTGTATTTCCATATGACTGCATGTCTATATATGGCAAGAGAAGAGAGGACAAAGAGAATGAGAATGAATGTGTTGTGTATGTGTTTGTGCATGTACATATACACACACATGCAAGTGTGTGTTATTATTATCATTAACATTATTATTATTATTATTACGACCATTAGTGATACAAAATTTTATGTTGTTGGCAGAGAAAGTATGACTGCACTTTAAAATTCAGCCGCAAATGAAACTGAACTCTTTTTCTTTTTGTCATAATACTGCTTGCTTAAAAGTTGAATTTTTAAAAATTTGCTCTAGAAGTTATTGTTGTTTCATATGAGTATGAAACATTATATTAAAGTATTATTTTATTATCACTAAATAAAACAATTTGACAGATTTAAGTACTGTATACTTATATGTAATATTAATGTTTTCTCACTGAAATAGAAGTTCTTGTTATATAAACTATGATACCCTTTAGATACATTCTCACTGTGAATCAATAAAGTTCTAATTTTTATTCAATTTGAGAAACATGTTGCTGTTTTCATGATGTGTTTAAAAGTAGCAGCAAAACATTTTAAAAATGGAAATGATGAAAACATACTGATTTTTTTTAAAAATAAAAGTGGAACCAAAGAGATTCTCCTGATAGACTCTCTTAGCTTTAGTTATGTATAGACTCAGCAGTGGCTTATTTCCACAGTCTCTTCTTTGGGAAAAAAATGAATCACCGTGTAACATGAACACTAATGCTGTGCAGAAGGATTGATACAGGGTTTTCTGGTTTATGCTAATTTACAAGTACCAAAGTTTTTAATTTGAACTCTTTATTCTATAGGCATTTGTTTAAATTAGATGTTAGGAGTTAGAAACATAGTCATTGCCTATGAAGAATTTCAACAATGTAATTGAAAGGACAGGACATAGACATGTGGGAAACAATGGCAATTTCTATTCCGGAACAGGATGAAATCTAAAAGCCTCTTCATGAATTAATAAACTTGTGAGTCCAAAATGACTGAAAGAGGCTTATGTTTTTAGTCCCTGAGTGTTTTCACCAAATAGGAATGTAAACTCATACTTCAACCTTTAAGACCTCAAAACTAGGCATAACCATTTTATATAAGATCTATAAAATATATGTATGATGCATATATGGATGCATGTGTGTGTTTATATGGTTTTTATGGTAGTCCATTTAAAGATTTTATTGTTTATTCTAGAGAGGGAGAGAGTGCATAAGTGAGCAGGGGGAGGAACAGTGGGGGAGGGAGAGAGAGAGAGGGAGAGAATCTGAAGCAGACTCCATGCTGAGCATAGAGCCTAACTCAGGACTTGATTCCACAACCCTGAGATCACCATTGAGCCAAAACCATGAGGACAATGAGCCAGCCAGACACCTCTGTATCAGTTTTTGAACAGGTCAATTTTATGTCTGTAGAGATGATACTGCAGCAGATAACAGCCATCTTGATATTCTGTCTACAAGTGATTGAGAGGGAAAATCTTAGTGGCTATATTATGTCGTTGCTACCTTGTTCTTCACTTTGATGTCATGGCGACATCATAGATATTTGAATGGGCCTTAAATCTGTGGAAGTGTCCATGGATTGAAATAAACACTTGATTGGCCCCTTAAGCCTTCCTAACTTTTTTTCATCCAACTCCTGCTTCTCCTCAGTTAACATTAGACTAAGGATTATATGGAGTTCATGATGAGCCTTTAGCCAGTAAGAGTTTTTCATTATACCAACTGCTTTTCCTCATCTCTTACTATTTACAGTTTCATAGCACTTGTCACATGTTGAGTGATTTCAACACCATTCTTACAACAGCATCTTAATTTAATAGATTAAAAAAAAACTATTTAATATTTTCCTCGGCACTTAAAAAAAAACCCTCCACTTTTTATCCATCATAATTACTTCTCTCCTTTCACCCACATTTTAAAGACTTAGTCTTGTGCACCTATTTGACTTTACAGGGTTATTATGTTAGGTTCTACCAGTAATGTTAATTATGAAAAAAGAATCCTCAACAGTATGATACACAAGTGTAAGATCATAGCTCACAACCTCTACTATCCTCTGTTAGCAGTAGGGATAAAATGCTATTTTTATGTAATCTTACTGTACTAATATGGATGGAAGGTAGTAAATTAAAAGTGTTGAAGTAGAAAGAAAAAACTTGTATATATGTAAATTATGTGAACTCTGGTTTTGACCTTCATTCGATTTCTTAATACTCTTCTCCTTTTCTGCTGTTATCACAAAGTGGTAGTCAAGTCAGAGAATGAAATGTAGTTTATGATTTGGAGGTCAACTACCTTTTTCTGATTTTTAAATTAAAAAGTATGTTTTGATATGATTAATATTTGACTTACCAAATAGCTAAAAGCCTTAGAAGGGCAATTTTACATCTCTGTTATCAAACCTCCTTTTTTTAAATGCTTGAATACCCACTTGGAATATTGTGTAATTTAGCTGTCTACCGTGATCTTTCCTCCCTAGCTTTAGAAACAAATGACTTCCTTCAAGTGGCATTACTCCCCTTTCTAATATTTTTCCACTATTATCTTTCTTCTAATGTATTCATTCCTTATGAACTTATATAATCTATCCACTGTATATAAAGTAATTATTAACTTTAAATTGGAATGATGACTTAATTTCTGTTTAAATTTTTTTTTAAAGATTTTATTTATTTGATAGAGAGAAATACAGCTAGAGAGGGAACACAAGCAGGGGGAGTGAGAGAGGGAGAAGCTGGCTTCCCGCTGTGCAGGGAGCCCGATATGGGGCTTGATCCCGGGTCTCCGGGATCATGACCTGAGCCGAAGGCAGTCGCTTAACCAACTGAGCCACCCAGGCGCCACCAGTTTTTGTTTAATTTTAATTATGTGATCATTGTGTGTTTCAGTTATAAAACTAAATTTCAGAGAACAACAAAGCTGCAACATTTAACAAAATTAACTTTACAAACTGCTTTGAATACTTCCTATTCTCCCTCTTCCCCATCTTGGTTTAATGCAATTAAATGTTGTTTCAAGAACTGTGTAATGAATATACAGAAGCTCTTGTGAATTTGTGTTCCATAAATAATGGAATTCAGACTACAGTCTACAGTCAGGCTGTTGCACTATTACCTTGTTTTCTAATAATTACTTTTAAACCACTTTGTTTTTGTTTTCAGTTGAAAATTATTGAATGTGTAAGGGACGCCTGGGTGGCTCAGTTGGTTAAGCGACTGCCTTCGGCTCAGGTCATGATCCCGGAGACCCAGGATCGAGTCCCACATCGGGCTCCCTGCTCAGCGGGAAGCCTGCTTCTCCCTCTCTCACTCCCCCTGCTTGTGTTCCCTCTCTGGCTGTGTTTCTCTCTGTCAAATAAATAAAATCTTAAAAAAAAAAAAAAGAAAAAAGAAAATTATTGAATGTGTTTATTCATTAAAAGTTGTAAATGCAGGGGCACCTGGTGGCTCAGTCAATTAAGGGTCCATCTCTTGGTTTGGGTCTTGCTATCCAGGCTGTGAGTTCAAGCCCTTCATTGGGCTCCACACTGGGCATGGAGTCTACTTAAACAAGTAATGTAAATGTGAAAAATAGTTTCACATTAACACAAACCAGGTATTTTAATAGGCTATACATGAAGAAAAATATTAAAACTACACATTTCCTACCTGGTTTGTCAAGTATTTAAAAACTATTGTTCTCAAGGCATCTGCATGGCTCACTTGGTTAAGTGTTTACCTTCAGCTCAGGTCCATACTGGAATCCCTGCTTAGTGGGGGCCCTGCTTCTCCCCCTGCCAATCCCTCTGCTTGTGCTCTCTCCAATAAATAAATAAAATCTAAAAAAAAAAACCAACCAAACAAAAAAACTATTACTTTCTGCGGAAATAGAGTATATAGAGTATTTAGAAAATTTTACAGTGTTCATTTTTACTTAAGAAGATGGGATTAAATCCTGGATTTACATAATAGCCTAATACTATGTCATAATGGACAAAGGTTTCAGTAAATGGATTCTGTCTCCACTTATCCACAGTATCAATTACCAAAGCCAGAAAATTCTTACTTTCATCTTATGTAACATTTTTTTATTAGTACTTTCTTTTAATCCCCATCCCTAACACACACACAGACACACACACACACACACAGACACAGACACACACATTTTTTTTTAAAGTTTCCTCCTTCCTGTTACTTGAGAAAACATTTGTGGGATGTGGGGGGAGTGGTACACCAAATAAAGCATTGCTTCCTTCCTTTTTCAAAAGAAAAGGAAACCATTTGTTAAGGCTGACCTACTTGCTTTCCCTTTGTGGCTATTTTGGGACACATTAATAGATAAATGCTTGGAACAAAGGCCCTGTAGTTATCATTATCAGTGCTTTTCTTTTGTCAAGGTGCTTCTCTGGAAGTGGAGTTTGGAGGGGAGAGGCTGTGAGACTTGTTCCATGCTGGTTGAAGTATTTCTACAGGTAAATGCTTGGAACAAAGGCCCTGTAGTTATCATTATCAGTGCTTTTCTTTTGTGAAGGTGCTTCTCGGAAGAGGAGTTTGGAGGGGAGAGGCTGTGGGACTTGTTCCATGCTGGTAGAAGTATTTCTACAGGCAAAGGTCAAGTCAAACCCTTGTCCGTTTTCCTGCAGACAGACAGGTGTAGATGTGTGGAAACAGTGAAGGACCCCTTTTGAAGGCTATTGTGCTCAGAAGACCTTAAAATTGATACTGAGATATATACTCTGCCAATATTAATTTTATAGATTTGAGGACTAAGAGATTAAAATAGACAAAGAATTTTAGCTTTCCTTTTTTATAAGCTTACCCACATCTGACTAGGTGAGCTGAGATGGCAATTTTTATTCCATTGGTAGCTACACATTTTAGATTTCCTTTACCAGGCCCAAGCTGAATTACACTCTCTCCTTAAGACCTTACTGTTTTGGGGGACGCCTAGGTGGCTCAGTTGGTTAAGCGACTGCCTTCAGCTCAGGTCATGATCCCGGAGACCCGGGATTGGCACCCGCTTGGCAGGAAGCCTGCTTCTCCCTCTCTCACTCCCCCTGCTTGTGTTCCCTCTCTGGCTGTGTTTCTCTCTGTCAAATAAATAAAATCTTTAAAAAAAAAAAACAAAAAACTTACTGTTTCGGATTTTTAATCTTCCTGTGTCTGTCGATCCATTTTGTTGAATGAACAAGTGAACTAGTTAAATAGTTAACACTTAACACCTGTGTGCCAGGTTCTGTTCTAATGCTTTACATGTATTAATTTACTTCATCCTCACAACAATCCTATAAGGTGGTATTATTATTATTATTATTATTATTATCATTTTATGAATGAGAAAGCTGAGGTACACAGAGGTTAAGCAAATTGTCCAAAAATATGCAGCTAGTATGTGCTAGCAACTGAAATATTTGACCTAAAGTAATCCAGCTTCCAAGTCTCTTTATCAATTACTATTCTATACAAAGTCTCTAGGTGCCAGACTTTCTATATTTAGCAACAGGAGTCTTTAGGACAGAAGAATCTTCAGGACACGGTGCTCAAATGAATGAAGCTGAATGTTAGAATAAGGGTGATGGCAAAAGAATTTTGTGCTGATGATCTGTATTCCTTTAAATCAGTATATTTGCCTGTTTCCTTCCTTTCCTTATTTCTAAGGCTGGCCTTTTTTTTTTAATGGCCTTTTTAAAAAATAATCTTTTTAGGTTTTTAGAATTATTTAGGTTTTAAATTTATAGAATTATTATAATGATATAAAGATCATACAGAGTTCTAGTGTATCCCATATCCAGTCCCCTATTATTGTCTTAGATTAATATTGTAGCTTCATCTTAATTAATGAACCAGCATTCATTTGTAATGATTAACTAATGACCATACTTTATTTAGGTTTTCTCAGTTTTTCCCTAATGTTTTTTTCTGTTCCAGATTCCATCTAGATACCCATTATCTTTAGTATTCATGTCGACTTAGATATCTGGGGGTTATGAGAGTTTCTCAGACTTTCCTTGTTTTTTTAAGACCTTTATAGTTTTAGAATTAATGGTTTAGTATTTTATGGAATGACCCTTAATTGGAATTTGTCTGCTGTTTTCCTTATGATCAAACTAGGTTAATGTATTTTGGGGAAAAAGATCACAGGGGTAAAGTGCTTTGTCATTATGCCACATCAAGGCTACATACCAGCACTTTGACTTTTCACCATAACCTGTCTTGTTACAGTGTTGGACAAATTTCTCCACTATAAAGTTACTATTTTTTCCTTCCTTTCTGTAGTGTATTTTTTGAAAGAAAGCAACTATATGCAGCTGATAATTAAGAAACAGGGAGTTATACTCCATTTCCTTAAGGAAAAAGGCAGAGTAAATCCATAAATTATTTGGAATTCATTCATTCATGCATTCACTTTATCATCTGTTTTTTCCATATGGACTTCTGTATATTTCTTTTTATGTTTTGGCTTTTTATCTACTGCTACTTTGTTGTTTTGTTGTTGTTGTTGCTGTTGCTCAAATCATTCTAGCTTTGGCCAGGGGGATCTCTTTCAATTCATTCCTGGGTCCTTTTGACCAACCCCCTTCATAGTGGGCTGTTTTGTTTGTCTGTTTGGAGGTTTGGGGTTCGTTTGTTTGTTTGTTTGTTTGTTTGTTTGTTTTGAAGGGTTTTCTTTTATATTTTGAGCATTTTCTTACTTTTTAGTACTATAAGATGCCCCAGGCTCATCTTACATATTTCTTGCCCTAGTCTTAGAATCAGCCATTTCTCTAAGAAATCCTGGTTTCTTTTTCTTTCTTTCTTTCTTTCTTTTTTTTTTTTTTTTAAGATTTCCTTTATTTGACAGAGAGAAACACAGCAAGAGAGGGAACACAAGCAGGGGGAGTGAGAGAGGGAGAAGCAGGTTTCCTGCCGAGCAGGGAGCCCGATGCGGGACTCGATCCCGGGGCTCCGGGATCACGACCTGAGCCGAAGGCAGTCGCTTAACCAACTGAGCCACCCAGGCGCCCCTCCTGGTTTCTTTTTATTAAAGAATGATATTAGAATAGAATCTATGGGGCTAGATGTGTATTCATATCTACTGAGGTGTCATTTCTTCTAGATCCTTTCAGCTGATAGAGCAAGGAGAAATTGTGTATGTGTGTAACACACACATACTTACAAATATTTTTATGTGTAACCATCTGTTCATACTTATGTCTCCAGCTCTAATTGATTACTACATAGTTAATTGTAGCCTCTTCCCCTTGCTTATCTTCCATTCTAACAGTAAGAATCCTGGCTTCCACCATCTGTCATCCATTTACTTAATTGTTCAGTTCCAGTATACATATATATTGGTTTCAGTAGTATTAACTTGTATACCCATAGAAGATTGTCAACTAGAATATAGTGCTTATATACAGTTCCTTTTGCCACTATTCTTACAGATTCCACTCAATTCTAAAATTCTTAGCTCAGCATCTTATTCCTCTACTTCCTTCAGTGAGAGTGTTTCATATTTAATGATACATTTCAATTCTTTTCTCACATTCTGCATTCCATCATGGGATCCCCTGACCACCGAACTTAAAAAAAAAAATAGTTGTGGACATTAAAGTTTTCTCTTTGTAATATAAAGTTCTATGGATTTTCATAAATGTTTGATTTGTATTCACCATTACAGTATCATACAGAATAATTTTACTGCCTTAAACAATTCTCTGTGCATCACTTATTTAATTCTTCCCAAACCAACACCCTCAGACACCCACTCATGTGTTTAATGACTATTATTTTGCCTTTTTTAGAATGTCATATAATTGGAGAGACATTGTTCACTGCTTTTTCAGACCGTTTTTCTTCAGTTAGCCATATGCTTTTAAGATCCATCCATGTCTTTTTGTGGCTTGATAACTTTTCCTTTTTATGACTCAATAACCCATTTTGTGGATGTGCACAATTTGTTTTTCCAGTCACTAAGATAAAGCGATACCTTAGTTGCTTCCAATCTTTGACAATTATTAAGGCCCTTGTTACTGTTCACATGTAAGTTTTTGTTTGGATAAGTTTTTAAATCAGTTGGGTAGTTATCTAGGACTAGAGTTGCTGGTTTGTATAGTTTGGTTAGTCTCTTAGAACTCCCATAAGGACGTTTCACAAGCTCTATGGCTTAAAACAACAGAAATTTAATCCTCTCATAATTCTGGAAGCTAGAAATCTGAACTCAATGTGTCAGGATGTTTGCTTCCTTCTGAGGGCTCTGAGGTAGATACGTGTGATACCTCTCTTCTAGCTTCAGGTGATGGCCAACAATCCTTGGTGTTTCTGGGCTTATAGCCTCTGTCTTCATATGCTCTTCTCCCTGTTTATGTCTCTCCTCCTTTTATAAGGCTACCAGTCGATTGGATTAAGGGCTTACCCTATGACATATCATCTTAACTAACTGCATGTGCAATGACCCTATATCCAAATAAGGTCACATCCTAAAGTACTGCGGTATTAGGACTTCAGAATATCTTCTGTGGGGAACACAGTTGAACCCATAATATATGGTAAGACTGCATTCACTTTTGTTAGAGGCTGTCAAACTGTCTTCCAAAGTGGCTATACCATTTTGTATTTCTACTAGCAATGAATGAATGCTCTTGCCCAGAAACATTACTAACAATTGGTATTATCAAGTTAATTTTTTTTTCATTTTAACCATTCTGCTCTGTGTTAGTAGTGTCTCCTTTTTGTTTTAATTTATGATTCTCTAATGACATGATATTGGGCATCCTTTTGTATATTTATGTGGCATCTCTCTATATATATTTGCTGTGGTCTCTGTTCAGTTCTTTTCTTCATTCTCTAAAACTAGATTGTTTCTTTTTTGTTATTAAGTTTCAAGAGTTCCTTGTGTCTTTTGGTTCCAAGTTCTTTATCAGTTAAATGTTTTGCAAGTATTTTCTCCCAGTTTGTGGCTTGTCTTTTTATTCTCTTAAAAGTGTCTTTCCTAGAGTAGAAGTTTATAACTTTAAGTCTAACTTATCAATTTTTTCTCATTGGTTTTCCTTTTTCTTTTTATGCTGTGCTGTCTGTATTTCATTGTTTTTTTTATGGTGAGTGCGTTTCCTTCTGTATCCCACTCTTTGCCCAAGTCCATCAGCAAAATCACCATTCAAAACACTCTTCAGATATCTCTTATTCTGTATTGCCATCCTGTTGCCTCTTAGTTCCTCTGTACTCATATTTCTACTATAGTTTAAATTATATTCTGTACTCATCTGCTTCTCTCTCAGAGATGGGAACTCGTAGGACTCAAGCCATGTCTATCTAACAGTATCTGGGGAATACATTTCCTATTAATGCGTTATGAATGAATGAATAAATGAATGAGAGAGAGAGAGAGAGAACTTTTTTCTCTTATTAATGTTTTTTGTTGTCATGGACTTGAAACCATTGGAACTCATGAAGTAATATCTCTTTATTTAGACAAGAGGTATATCTTATCTGCTAGTCACCAGTACTTTAAATCAGATCCACAGCCTACTACTATCCATCCTTACTTATTCTACACACAGAGGTAAAGGAGAAAAGATTCCTTTAATTGGGCTTTGGAGTTAGGGGATCTTTTAATACACTTTATTAAAAAATCTAGCATAGACTCTTTGTGCTTTCCTTTAAGTAATCTTATAGTGTGAAATTTTTTTCATCTAGAATACAAGCAAAGTATGAATGTAATTGATTGCTTTTTCAGTTTTAAAGAAGTTTACCTGATTTCTTTGGAAGCTGATATAATTTTGTTCAGGGCTCTTGCTGTTTCATACAGTTGGGTTATTACAAAGTTCTCTCAATAATCTTGGAAAAAATTCAAATTGAAAAGCAGAAGTGTCAGCAGTGGTGAGTTAAACCCTACCGAGATACAGTCAGACATAAAGCGTCTTTCTGCAATTTAATATTTAGAGTGCACATAAGTATATGAAAGGCTCTCCTTCTATTACTGAACCTTAAGGCACTTCATTATACATTAACGCTTCTAAGTACATTATAAGGAGGATGTTGCAAACATTCCTGCCTCACCAGTTTTTACTAAATGGACTTTTCTTAATAAACATAAATTATTTAAAACCAGGAGAGTGGTCAAAATTAAGTATCACACCATAATCTCTTTTCCCTTTTCTAATAAGGGGCTTAAGTTTCTCCAGAATTTAAAAACTCGAAGAGGCTACACCTGTGTGGAGAACTGGACAATAATTTTGAATATACATAAAAGTTTTATAGTGTTATGGTCAGAAAATATGAATGGTATAAGTTTGATCTGTGTGAATTTATTGAAATTTCTTTTGTGGGCTAATATGTAATGTATTGTGGAGAATGTTCCATGTGCACATGGAGGGTGTATTCTGATGTTTTAGGATAGAATGTTCTGAATATATCTGTGAAATCCATTTTTTTCCATTGTGTCTTTCACGGCCACTGTTTCCTTATTGATTTTCTGTTTTGGTGATCTACCCATTGATGTAAGTAGGGTGTTAAAGTCCCCTAATATTACTTTGTTATTATCAGTTAATTCCTTTAAATTTGTTTCTGTTTTGTGCATTTGGGTGTTCCTGTGTTGGTTACATAAATACTTAGAAATTTATGTTTTCTTGTTGGTTAGCTTCCCTTTATTATTATATAGTGCCGTTCTTTGTCTCTTGTTATAGTTTATAGTCTTTGTTTTAATGTCTACTCATCTGTTATAACTATTGCTACTCTGGCTTTCTTTTGACATCCATTTGTATGATAGATGTCGCTCTATCCTCTCACTTTCAATCCTTTCAATCTGCTCTATCCTTCAGTATCCTCTATCCTTTCAATCTGCAGATGTCTTTAGATCTAAAATGTGTCTCTTGTAAGCAACATATAGATGGGTCTTGTTTTTTTAATCAGTCTGTCACCCTTTGTCTTTTGATTGGGGGCTTTAGTCCATTTACATTCAAAATAATTATTACCATTTTATTATTTGTTGCCTGGTTTCTGAAGATTTTCTCTGAACCTTTCTTATCTTTATTATTTCATGCTTCACTGATTTTCTTAGTATATTTTATCTTTATTCTTTGCATATTACTTAGTGGGTTTTTTTTTAATATTTTATTTATTTGACAGAGAGAAACACAGCTAGAGAGGGAACACAAGCAGGGGGACTGAGAGAGGAAGAAGCAGGCTTCCCGCCGAGCAGGGAGCCTGATGTGGGGCTTGATCCAGAGTCTCTGGGATCATGACCTGAGCCGAAGGCAGTCACTTAACCAGCTGAGCCACCCAGGCGCCCCATGGTTTTTTGTTTTTTTTTTTTAAGATTTATTTATTTATTTGAGAAAGAGAGTGTTTGTGGCAAGGAGGGGCAGAGGGAGAGAGAGAATCTCCTGAGCTTGGAGCCTGACACAGGGCTCGATCCCACGACCCTTAGATCATGACCTAAGGTGAAATCAAGAGATGGATACTTATCCCACTGAGCCACCCAAGGGTCCCGGTTTTCAATATATAGTTACCATTAGGTTTGTATCTAATTTCTTATGCACATATATAGATGTTTATGTGAAGATGGTGGTTAAGTTTCAACCCATTTTTTACTTCTCTCCTTCTAACATTATAGGTATATTATGTTTTATATTCTTTTTTTTTTTTGGTCAGTTCCTTGACTGCTTTTTTACAAAATAATCATTTTTTCTGGTTTTGTGTTTCCTACCTATATGCTGTCACTTTGGTTTCTCCTTTTCACTCAGTGAGTCCCCTGTAATATTTCTGGTTTAGTGGTCATGAACTCCTCTAGTTTTTGTTTGTCTCAAGCTCTTTATTTCTTCTATCCTGAATGGTAGCTGTGTTGGATAGAGTATTCTTGGATGCAGATTTTTCCCACTCAGCACTTTTGTTTTGTTTTGTTTTGTTTTTCTTTTTCTTTTTCGCATCACTCCATTTATTATTCTGTGTGACTCCACATATTTTCATAATATAGACTCTTTTTTTTAATTATGTTATGCTATTCACCATATAGTACATCATTAGTTTTTGATGTAGTGTTCCATGATTCATTATGTATAATACCCAGTGCTCCATGCAATCCACACCCTCCTTAATACCTATCACCAGGCTTACCCATCTCCCCCCCACCTCCCTTCTAAAACCCTCAGTTTGTTTCCTGGAGCCCATAGTCTCTCAGAGTTCTCTCTGATCCCCCCCTTTCATTTTCCTGCCTTCTCCTGATGTCCTCCATACTATTCCTTATGTTCCACAAATAAGTTAAACTGTATAATTGAAATTCTCTGCTTGACTTATTTCACTCTGCGTAATCTCTTCCAGTCCCATCCATGTTGATATAGAAGTTGGGTATTCATCCTTTCTGATGGCTGCATAATATTCCATTGTATATATGGACCATATCTTCTTTATCCATTCGTCTGTTGAAAGTTATCTCCATTGTTAGCACAGTTTGGCTATTGTGAACATTGGGGTGCATATGGCCCTTCTTTTCATTACATCTGTATTTTGGGGGTAAATACCCAGTGGTGCAATTCCCAGGTCATAGGGTAGCTCTATTTTTAATTTTTTGAGGAACCTTCATACTGTTTTCCAAAGTGGCTGCACTAGCTTGCATTCCCATCAATAGTATAAGAGGATTCCCCTTTCTCCACAACTTCTCTAACATTTATTGTTTCTTGCTTTGCCAATTTCTGCCATTCTAACCAGTATAAGGTGGTATCTTAATGCCTTCTCAGCACTTTGAGGAACTCGTACCTTTCTTCTTGCTTTCAAAGTTTCTGTTGTAAAATCTCCTAATTGCTTTCTGGATTTTCCCTTTTCAGTACTGACTTCTTTCATCTTGATGTTTTTAACATTTTTTCTTTATCAAAGTATCTCACCAACTTAATTCAGTATGTCTTGGTATAGATCTGCTTTTGTTGATTTGGTGGGAGTTCTCTGTGCCTCCTAGATCTGGATATGTATTTCCTTCCCCAGATTAGGGAAAAATTTGTTCAGCTTGTTGTTTTCCATACTCTGTCTTCTAGGTTGCTAATTCATTCCTCTGCTTCTTCTAGCCTGCTGTTAATTCCATCATGCATGTTTCTCATTTTCTTTATTGTGCCCTTTATTTGCTGTGTTATTCCTCACCTAGTGTTAAGGGTCTCACTCATATCTTCCAGTCTTTTCTCGAATCCAGTGAGTATTCTTATGATCATTGCTTTAAATTCTCTACTAGTCATGTTATGTATATTTGTTTCACTTAGTATCCTTGCCCTGTTCTTTCTTTTGGGATCAGTGTCGCTGTCTCCTCATTTTGTCTGCCTGTCCGTTTCTGTTTCTGTTTCTCTTTCTGTTTCTGTGTCTTCTGCTTTTGACAGTAATGACTCTGTGAAGAGAAGTTCCTGGAGTGCCTTACAGTGCAATGTTCCCTGAACCTGGCACTTTAAGAGGGCCTCCTATGTGTATCTCTTATGCCCTGCTGTTTTGTGTGAGTTACTTTTCCTTTCAGTGCAGTCATCATCATTGACTGTCTTCCTGTTGTGGATTGTGCTTGCTCTCATGGAGTTAGTGGGACCCAAGCAGGCTAGCTTTGAGGAGACACACCTGCTGGGGAACTTGGAAACAGGACTGTGTGCATGCAAAATTTGCACCGAGCCACTAATCCTGTGCCAGACTCTTTGAAGCACTGCAGTGGTGGCAGGTACATAGGGTGATTGACCACTGTGTGCCACTCGGCCCAGTGCTGTGGTTAGGTGTGGTACATGGTGACAGCTGTGCACCTGGCAGCTGAGAGGGACGGAGGAGTGAGGCTGGAGATGTATAGCTGTGCATGTATGTCAGATGTGTACTTGCCTGCTGGACCAAAAAATTTTTATGATGTATAGTTAACATACAATGCTACATTAATGTCAGGTATGTAGCATAGTGAAATGTCAACTCTATGTGTCATGCTATGCTCACCACAAGTATAACTAGTATCTTTCACCATACAGTGCTATTACAATACCATCGACTATATACCCTCCTCATGGCTTTGTCACTCCTTAACTGGAAGTCTGTACCTCCTACTCCTCTTGACCCATTTACCCATTTCCTCATCCTCCTTTCCCTCTGATCATGACTAGTTTGTTCTCTGTGTTTATGGGTTTGTTTTTGCTTTCTGTTTGTTTTGGTTTTGAACTTCCAGATAAAAGTGAAATCGTATGGTATTTTTCTTTCTCTGACTTATTTTGTTAAGCATCTAGATCCATCCATGTTGTTACGAGTGGCAAGATTTCACTTCTTTTTAATGGCTAAGTAATATTCTCAGATAAACATATAGCACATCTTCCTTATCCACTCATCTGTTGATGGACATGTAGGTTGCTTTCAAACTTGGCTATTGTAAATAATGCTGCAGTAAACATAGGGGTGCATATATCTTTTTGAATTAGTGTTTTGTTTTCTTTATATAAGTACTGAGTAGTAGAATTACTAGATGATGTGGTAATTCTGTTTTTTATTTTTTTGAGGAACTTTCAGAGTGTTTTCCACATTAAAGCACCCAAATTTTCATAGAGAGCAGCCAGGGATTCTTATCAGACCAGGTCTTATTTTTCTTACATTAGAACATTTTTAAAGCCTTTTTTTCCTTTAGACACTGATTAACCTACCTTTAACCTCCTCTGTTTTCAAAAATAAATGTTATTGAGCATCTTCTATTTGGTAAGTTCTTAGGGATATGGATTAAGAAAGATAACCGTTTCCTGAAAAACTTTTAGTTAAGAATGGAAGATTGGTAAGTATATCTCTCTGTATATTAGATGTAAAATGTAGGACATTGGATATGTTAGAAATGAAGTTTACAAATATAAATTCTATAGCATTTTTGTTATTGCGTTATGTTAGTCATCATATAGTACGTCATTAGTTTTTGATGTAGTGTTCCATGATTCATTGTTTGTGTATAACACCCAGTGCTCCATGCAATATGTGCCCTCCTTAATACCTATCACCAGGCTCACCCATCCACCTACCCCCCTCCCTTCTAAAACTCTGTTTATTTCTGACTTCATTGAGTTGGAAGGCTTTCTGGAGGAAGTAGATTCAAAGTAAGCCTTGTAGAAGCAAGTAGAAAACCAGCACTGAAATGGAAAAATTGAGTTTATTGACTGATTTATCTTCCACAGTTTGCACGTTGTATTCCCAGGGCTATATTTTCCCTTACTTTGGTTGAGACTGATGGTATGGGGCTGAATTCCCTTCTTTACCTACACACAGCCATCTCATTTTGTGCTTTACAGCATGTTGAGTTTCTGTGTGATGTTTTCTTTGAGAAGTCTTACGTTACTTTTAAAAAGTTTAAGAAGTATTTTTGTAGACTCTTAGTGTCCTCTTTTTGTATATTACAGCAATACAAAGTATATATCTTTCTTAACCTTAGCCTAATTTTACTCATAAGTCATCCAAAAGGTTTTAGGAGAATGATTCGATCTTTGGCATTTTTTTTCAAGTTCTAATCTCATTCTCCTCTCAAGCTCTAAAGCTAATTTAGAATGTTAAACTAGAATATATTTTTTGATGATGATATTCTCATGTTGTGAAATTTTATGTGTCTAAGCCTATAGGAAGTGAAATGTTTCTTGAGAGTTAGCGTTTTTAGGACAATCAGGCATCCAATTTTTTTTTTATCATAACAGTTTTGAAAGGAAGATTATTTTTCCATATGGTTTTGATATGTTTCTCTGTCTTTAAACATTGTAGACTAAGGTTAATTTAACCTTTTTTCATTTATTCAAGGTTGTGAACTACTGAGAAAAGTTAGGCCCTTTACTTAAATCTCAGGCTATTTTAAATTATGTGTCTGCTTGTAATTCTTTATTTTTGCTACTCCAAGACCTTTTTCTTCCAAGTCTTCAGTTTCAAATGTTAACGAAACTTCAGCTGAATAAAATTTAAAGATCTAATTGGCTTTATTAGTTGATTGATGAATGAGAAAACATCCCATCTAGAAGTAGAAGGGAGATCCAAAGAGCTACAGAAAAAGAAGGGTGTTTAAAGGTAGAAAAGGAGTGGAAAGAAGGAAATTATTAGTAAAGAATTTATTATTTTAGACAAGGTTTCCCTCCTAAGAGGATCAGAAGGGGTCTACCAGTAAATTTCTTAGTGCTGACCAGGAAACTCCCCTGTTGACTGATTAAAAGTGACCTTTAATGGGGTTTGAAATTAGTTAGGTTAGGTGTTAAGTCTTGGTTTGTTGACTTGGAACCTTATGCTAAGTGATGCCATTTTGGGGCCTGTGGTTTTCTTTTGAACAGTTAGCCCCTTTTGACCATACTCTGAGCTTAACTGAAATGTGACCAAATTTAAGGCCTTAGTTCCACTCTCAGCTACTCCTCTGAAGTTCTCAGAGTTGTTGTGCCTCTGTGTGGCATTCACAGTTTATGAAGTTTTTACTTGACCTCTGTGATATTCACAGGTACAAAATTTGTAAGTTGACCGTTTTCTTAGTTCTTTTGCCATTGCAGTCTTAGGGAGATCATTTGCTTGGGGGTTAGTGGCGGCAAACATGTGTTAAAAACTTTTGAGAGAATATAACATATCAGGGACATTATTATGGTTACTGTAAACAGGTTAATTCCCACTGTTCTGAGTGTATTTTGAAGCCGTGGTTCCCAAGACCCAAAGCAATCAAAATCAAACAAGTGAAATAAGATCCTCCTGAAGGAGTCATTCTTTTAAGCCAAATGACATGATTTTATGTAGTTGATTTTCAATTTCCATGGTAGTGTTAATCCAAGTATAGGACATGGTGTTGGCTATAGCACAAACCTCCTCAGGTAAAATATCATCAAGAGCTATTGTGTTTTCAAGAACTCTTTCAGCCAAAGGGTCTAAGAATCTTTGTTGGCACCTATTGCTTTAGCATCAGATTCTGCGATAATTTCGAGAATTAAGGAAAAGTTCCTGATCATAACCTCATTTACATTTATCCTTAACTAGGGAAGTGGGGACCTATTGCTTTAGCATCAGATTCTGCAATAATTTCAAGAATTAAGGAAAAGTTCCTGATCATAACCTCATTTACATTTATCCTTAACTAGGGAAGTGGGGACCCGCCAGAAAGGACCTAGATTCACTGGTAGGTCCTTTCTGTCTCATGATGAAAATTCAGGTGAGTTGACCAATGAGACTATTTTCCTAGACTGAAATAAAAGTATGCTCTAAATTTTGCTTTTTTACTAGCCTGAAATAAAAGTATGCTCTAAATTCTAATTGTTGCCCCCCCTTAGCAATGGCCTGGGAGATATAGTTGAGGTTGTTATCTTTCTAGGCCAGAATAAAGGAAAGGAAAAGAAAGAGAAAGGGTACCATGTTTAGTTAAAGTATGAAGCCTTAATCTGTCCTGTGGGGCAGAAGCAGTCTTCCTTGATGTCAGCTACTTCTCTTCCTCATGAATTTGATTTGGAGATGTCCAGCATCTATCCAGGACCAGGTATCAGGTAGATGTGTGATAGGTATCTAAGGCTCAATACCTTTTAGTCTTACCACATTGTTAGTGGTCAGGAGCACTTGGTAAGTTCCCTTCCAATAGGACTTGAGTGCTGTAGTCCTCTTATGTTGTTTCTAGAATACCCAGTCAGTGATCTCTAGATTGTGGCCAACACATTACAAGGCTTTTATTAAGCTGTTATTGACAGACTTAAGTATTATACCCCCAAGTAGGAAACACATTTTCATACAGTTTCTTTGCCAATGTGAGGGCATCGGCGTAGCTACAGGAAAAGGCTTCAACCCATCTAGAAAATAGACATACAATAATAAGAACATAATTGATAACCTATATGAAGTGGCAGATGAATGAAGTCACACTACATGTGTTCACAGAGTCTGGAGGAGGAGTCTGAAGCCTCTAGAAACAAAAATAGTTTTTCCAGAATTATGGACCTGGCAAGTCAGATATTGCTGGTAGACTGTTGTTGCATTATTATAGAAGTTTCTCCACCAGCATCTTTTTATAATTTGTCACCTTAAATGCACTATTGTGGGTGAAGGAATGTAAAAACCAGTAAGTGGGGCTTGCCAAGGAGCCAAGAAGAACCAACAGCTGTCGGTTTATTTAATTTACAGCCATTGTCCACCCACCTTCATTTCTCTGATTTGGGACAGATTACTGCCATGTTACAAAGATATCAGGATGGCCAAAGTCTGATAGTGAGGTGCAACTTTTTGCAGAAGCAGAATGGACTTTTTCCCCCATGTGCCACGTTTTACAAATAAAACATAAAGTACATTTGGTACTACCTTTTTTTAAAAGATTTTATTTGAATGCGCATAAGTGAGAGGGGGAGGGGGAGAAAGGAAACTTGAGCAAGGGGAGGGTGGAGGGCAAAATAAACTCCCCTCTGAGCCCTATCCCAGGATTCCAGGACCATGACTTGAGCTGAAGCAGACATTTAACAGATTCAGCCACCCAGGCGCCTCTTAATACTACTTCTTATTTGACAGGGCTTTATGTAATTTAGCATAGCAAGTAAGCCTAATTAGCTTAAATAGATCCTTAAGAGTGTTTGAGGGTAGGGGGAACCCTCTGGAAAAAAAGTTCCAGTTTTTTTCAGGTCAAAAAGACTTCATTTAGAATTTGATCATTTAGAATCTGTCAAAAAAAAAAAATGAGAGCATTTTAAAAAACACTTAGTCAAATAAGATCACAGGTTACTGTGAAACAGTACTTTTAATTGTCCACCTAACCATGGTGACAGTGAAAGATCACAGGCAAATGCAGGAAGTTAAACAGATGTAAAACAATGCAAAACAAAAACTTAGCTTTTCTTAATAGAGAGAGTTGGGCTTTCTTAAGTAATTTGAGACCTGATAAAGGCATAGAACATTATTTTGATAAAACCTAGAATTTTGTTTTCTAGGCAGATTACATAAGAGGTTAAGGGGAAAAAAAAACAAAAACAAAAACCAAAAAAACCTTTTACAGTTTTTTTTGGGTTTTTTTTTTTTTTTTTTTTTTTTATCAAGAACAGACCTGTAGTCCAAGAAAACTTTGTCTTTTTAACAGGGAGAAAATCAAATTCTAATTTTGGGCCAGCTTACTTTAAAATTTATTTTTAATTAAATTTATTCCAGTCTTAAACAGCTTGACCACACATTAAAAATCCTTTCCAAAGATCCCTTTTCCACAAACCCTACTACTTTCTTTTTTACATAGATCTTGCCCTATATTTTGCTTCTTTAAACAGCCAGGATCATTTTAGTACAAAATAATTTTCCTTTCCCTCAACAGCTATAACGAAAAATGCATCTATATTCCTCATACTTTTTTTTAAAGCCAGAAACACACATCTTGCTCTCATTGCATACGGAGTTGTTTCCAGTACTTATTTACATTTATTAGATTTTAATCTAATAGAAATTTTAGAGATTTTAGTTTCTAGTTAATGCTAATAAGTAACCAATTATGAACTGTGTGGAACCAGCATTCTTTGGTTTGTCAAATTTATGAATATACTTCATAATTTCTAGAAACATGTACTTCTTCATAATTCAGTCTTTAAGTAAAGCACAAAACATGTTTACTAAGAGACCCACGTTTATCTTTAGTTTCTCTGTAATAAGCAACACAAAACTAGATTAACCTGTGTTCAGTGATCAATGTTTTAGTATTTTATCTTATTTGAAAATTATCTAGGGGCGCCTGGGTGTCTCAGTTGGTTAAGCCACTGCCTTCGGCTCAGGTCATGATCCTGGAGATCCCGGGATCGAGCCCCATATTGGGCTCCCTGCTCTGCGGGAAGCCTGCTTCTCCTTCTCTCACTCCCCCTGCTTGTGTTCCCTCTCTGGCTGTGTTTCTCTCTGTCAAATAAATAAAATCTTTTAAAAAAAAAAAAAGAAAGAAAATTATCTAAATATTGAGTGAATTTAACTTAATACTTAAACTAACTCAGCAAAACTTTAAGGTCTTAATTTACCAAAAAATTTGGAAGACTACTTAAAAGTTTACCTAAAATTTTAGGGATGCCTGGGTTACTCAGTGGGTTAAGCATCTGCCTTCAGCTGGGCTCATGATAGGGCTCAGCTCAGCAAGGGAACCTACCTCTCCCTTCCCCTGCTTCTGGCTCTCTGTCTCACTCTCTCACTCTGTCAAATAAATAAGTAACATCTTTAAAAAAAGTTTACCTAAAATATTAAATTTATTTATACCTCTTAGTTTAATTGTTCTTAATTTTGCTTAGATTACTCATAAAAACCTTACACACCAAAATCATTCTCTGAAGCTTTTTTCTTTTTAATTTTGTAGTAGAGATCACATCAACTTGTTGAACTTTAAGTACCCATGCAGAATAAGTTTTTATTTTAATGCTGATTACTATAAAGATATGTCCATTCTAATTAAACCGATAACTGAATATTTTCCCAGATCACATGAACTTGAAAAACATTTGAATTAATTTCTAAGAGTTTTAGAATGCCCAATCTTAAAAGTGCTTGTCTTCAAGCCAACTAAATGGAACTCTTTTTATAGATTAATTGGCAATACTATCCATAGATGGAAAAATATCTCACATTTACAACATGTATATTTGGACACACATACAGACAGATGTAAGGACCATATAGTTACTGATTTTTGTGGAGAAGATTTTTAAGATGTGTATTTGTCACTGGAATTAATCTTAAGGAGGCTGTGCTAGAGTTTGGGCACAAAGCCCTTTTAGCTGTTTATATTTTTAAAAGGCTTCTTGTTTTTTTCTTCATTCTCACATTGTCCTGTCCTTTCTAAATCCATTTTAAAGAGATGATAAGATGTATTACTTTAAGGGACAGAGAAAGAATGCAGGTTCTTCCAAGAAGAACTTTTTTTCCAAAAGCCAATAATTTTCTGACCATATAAGATAAAAAGGAGAAGTTTGGGGATTGGTAAGAAATAAGTGAACATTGGGGCATCTGGGTGGCTCAGTTGGTTAAGTGACTACCTTCAGCTCGGGTCATGATCCCGGAGTCCCAGGATCGAGTCCCACATCAGGCTCCCAGATTGGCAGGGAGTCTGCTTCTCCCTCTGACCTTCTCCCCTCTCATGCTCTCTCTCTCTCTCAAAAAAAAAAAAAAAATTTAAAATAAAATAAAAAGAAAAGGGATAAGTAAACTTTGAATTTCCTCTAGAGGCACATTTCTAGTTTTGTAAAGATTTGTAAGATAAGGGCAGTTGTTTTCAGTTTCTCAAAGAATTGCGTTGTAAGTTGATTCATCTATCCAACTACTTTATCCTCAGTTTGCTTCTTCCCTTTGTGGGTATGGTTCAAATTTCAAATTTTTAAAATATTTGGCAATATTCAATACTATAACTTCACCTTTGGTGTAAGATGGGTTCCCAAAGAGGCTGAAAGGGTACTACCTTCACCTGATCCAGAGTTTCTTCCAGTGATAGCCAACAGGAAGAACAAACAACCTGAATGTGCCAGTCAGGCAGAAAGTCAAGCCCAGTTATGCCAAACTGAACAAGGAAGAAGGCAATAACTATTGATCTCTGGGAAAAAAGGATCAATGACCAATGGGCTTGGATTTAGAAAGGATGGGACAACGTGCAATTTTATTTTCCTCTCTCAACTGGGAACTACAGAGATTGGGAAAGAACTGATATTATTAAGAATTTTCACCAATTGCTGGTACTTGCCAGTTTTTCCAGGATCCCCTCTTCAGGATCAGTTTGCAGGTGGTTGTTTAAGGTAAAAACACAGCAGTAAACCAGAAAACTCAGTTTCAGCAACGCTGGGGGTGACCCTTATGGAGGCTCTCCTTTGAAGATAGAGATGGGGATGTGTGTAATGTCATTAACTTGTCCACATTTTGTTTACAGTTGTGTAGTCTTTTCAGAGTGGAAAAACAATTGAGAAAGAGGATTAGTAGAATGAGTACTCAAAGGAGGAAAGGGAACCAGTAGGAGTTATGTCTGTCCTTTAGATACCTCTTACATCTTTACTTTTCCATTAGCCTTTTGCAATGCATCTATCAATGAAACTGCTTTGGAATTTTGGAAGCTTTTGGAGGCTTCTGTTTGCCAATTAAAACAGATATCCTCTTCTGTTTAATTTGGGGATCCTCACTTTGAAGGCACTTCTTAAATGATCTTATCCAATTGGGATGCTCCCCATTATGGCCATTGTATTTCTAAGTTGTAATTCTCCTTAGGCTTGTTATCAGTTTGGTAGGACCCTGGCTGCGATGGAGTTAACCCACATATCTGTCTGACCTTATTTTGGGGCTCCCCAACCTGACAGTTACTAATCCAAGTTCCTTAAGGCAGAAGACCAGCTTAGTAAAACTTTTCTGTTTCTCCTAGATATCTGTAACTTCTGGGACTATAGTTCTGAGACATAAAATAAATTTCAGGATCCCATTTGCTAGCCTTTGGGTTTGTTGTATAGAACTAAGACCTAAAAAAGATGTGCTGCTAGGTTGGGGCTTGTGCATGTCTTAGTGTGTACCTTGTTGCACAGAAGTTTTCTTAAGGTTGGTGGGTGTACTAGTGTTAATTTAGTCTGTTCTGTGACCAACTTATTTTATTGTGGGAATCTTCTTGAGGTGTCTTGCACTCTAACAACGAATGCTCAGCCTAGCTTGTCAGTTTTTTAGTTTGTAGGCCTTTGGGATCCCTGTTAGCAATAGCCTTTATCTGCACAAACAAGATAAATGAACGTGCACACCTTAATATATTGGTCATAACCAAGAGAAGTTACTAAGTCCTGGCCACAAGAAAGAACCCTGTGCACACCACAAAAATTTCATTTGGCACTTGAAAGGGTTTTCTACCTGGGGAACTGTGGTCTGAAAAGGTAGGGGCTTAGATCTGGGCAATTACGTCATTTCATTGGACTCAAAACCACTTGCCAGCTCAAGCAGACCCGTCCTCCAAGGGAATCCAGTTTGATCAGGTGCTTGACTGCAAAAAAAAAAAAAAAGAAAGAAAGAAAGAAAAAGAAAGAAAAAAAGCAGAGCTCCGATCCAAGGGAATCTACCAGTAATCCCTGCAAATGGCAACAAAGACAGTGTAGTCAGAGGCTTTGCAGGGTATGCTGCCTGTGTTTCACATCGTTTCCAAACATTCTGTAATTCACTTCAGATCCCACTGCTGCCACCAAATCTGTTAAATAACAGAAGCTCAACTGAGTAAATTTTACAGATCTAATTGGCTTTACTAACTGATTGATGAATCAGGTAGCATCCCATCTAGCAAGTAGAGGGGAGCTCCAAAGGGCTACAGAAAAAGAAAGGTGGTTTAAAGGTAGAAAAGGAGTGGAAAGAAAGGAATTATTAATAAAGAATTCATTTTTTAAGAAAAAGGTCACCCTCCTAAGGGGAATAGGAGGGGTCTGTGAGTAAATTTGTTAGTGCTGACCAAGAAATTCCTAGGTTGGCTGGTTAAAGGTAACAGTTAAAGGGGTATTGAAACTATTAGGTATTAAATCTTAGGTTTTGTAATAAATCTTAGTTTACTGACTTGGAATCATAACCTAATGAAACCATTTGGGGTTTGTGGTTTTCTTTTTAATACCGCATAAAATGAAATGCCTCTTCTTTTTATTAATATTAGTACTGAACTATTAATGATAAGTAGTATTGTTTATAATACTATAAATAATATTGAAAGCATTAATGAATAAATACGATGAGCAGATATTTTGTCGCCTTTTAATACATTTTTGTGTAAAATCCATATTTTAGTTTATTTCAAAATAGATCATTAATTCATTGTGCTGGTTATCTTACTGTTTTTATTTTAACATTTATTCCTTAAACTTATACTTTTCTATTTCAACGTTTTTATATTTTGTTATTTTCTCTAACTTGCTAGTTTATTACATTGTATTAACTGAATTTAATGAACTATTTATTTTTAATATTACTAATACTTCAGTAATTTAAAATCAGCTCTGGTTAGAACTTAACATATGCATCACCCTGGTATAAATTAACTCTTATTATTTGTGCATAGTGTTATAGCCATTAATATTTTGCAAGTGACATTTAAATTTTGACTCTAAACCCAATTTGAATTTATTTTTTAGGAATATTTTCTTAGATAACAATTTCATTAGCTTTTCTGTAGTTCTGATATATTATATTTTCTTTACTCAAGTGGTTCTACAAAAGCACAGTCAATTTTTTATTTTGACATGGATAATATTTAATAAATGACTGTGACTAGCATATGATGCCATTATAATAATTTTGACATATCTCATTTCTTTTCATGGATTAAAATTGAATTTTGTAACTAATAATTGATGAGCTATACACTTTTGAACCTTTTTATATAGAGAATGATTTAAGAAATTTCGAGCCATCATTAGTTCTAGATAGAAGACAAAGAAAAAGAACATGCAAGATGTCCAATAAGATATTTACCAATATTGGGAAAGCAAGGGGAATCCCTACCCAATAAACATGTCAGGAACTGAATATATTTCATCTTTCTATAGTACTTCCCTGGGGTTCATGTGACATTGCATTATAGGAGAAATTATCTGTAACTTTAATATAGTATGGAAGCAGTCCATACAGGGAAGAAAATTGCGTAGTTTGGGCCCAGTGATATCTCTCTCTTGATATGGGGTGGTTTCTTTTGCACACACACACACACACACACACATACCCCTCTCTCTATATTCTTTAAACATATAAAAATTTATTTTTAAGTAATGAAATATTGATGGTTTTCTCTTTTTTATTCCTTAGTAGCCCAAGATTTTTCTTTACAGCCAAAGCAATTTTAAACAGCAATTTTAATTTTTGGTAAGATTCCATGTCTTTTTCTAAAACGACAAATTCATTTTGCAGCCTTATTTGATTCACATTCTTGTTTCCATCTCAGCTATAATACTTCAGCTCAATCTGAGTCTTTGTTGGCCTTCTTTTACTTTTTAACTGATGAAAGCTTATCTACCCAACTCATTAAGGATCCATTTTTAGTCAATAGTGGCATTTTGGCAACTGGTAGAAAATGTGATTAGCATTTTGTTTCTTTTTGCATATTTCCTTTTCATTTTATATGACCATTTAAGTGAGTTCTTTTTAAAAAAACTTCTTAAGAAGGCTTCTTTTTTACTTCCTTTGTTCTATATGTAAGAATCATCTTGAAAGGGTCTTAGTTCAGAATCTGAGTGCTGAAACTCTGACATTACATAATTAATGTCTTCAAAAATTACTGGTTGATATTTCAAGTTCTTAGGGTTCTAAAGTGATTGCTGTATGTCAACACATGAACTGACAGATTAATACAAGTACTTTTTAAACTGAGAGCATTGTAATAACCTTGTAAAAATATTGTCTCTGAAGTTGTGATTGATTTGCTTTTCCTTGAAATACATTTGATTTCTTATTTTGAAGGAATTTTCTTCAGGTCTCAAATAAGTGGTGGACTTATTTATTTATTTTTACCACAATTTTTAGGTGTCATTTTATAACTGAAGAAAATATTATTTTAATATTCTAAGCTGAATTTCAGCATGAGATCCTTTATTCTTAATTCTCATGTTGTCTTCAAATTAATTATAAAAAATGATACAGAATATCCCACTGTTGTCATTTACAGTGCTAAGCAAGGCATTTATTCATCTTACCATTTATAAAATCTTACATTGCTTTAACTGTGATCATCAGTAGCAATATCTGCTAAGTACAGATATTCACTGTCCACCCAGGCACCCCATGATTTCTTTCTTTTTATGGCTGAATAATATTCCCCGTGTGTGTGTGTGTGTGTGTGTGTGTGTGTGTGTGTGTGTGTGTGTGTACATCTTCTTTATCTATTCATCTATCTATGGACCTTTGGGCTGCTTACATAGTTTGGCCATTATAAATAAAGTTGTGATAACATAGAGGTGCATGTGTCCCTTTGAATTGGTGTTCTTACATATTTTGGATGGATACTCACAGTGCCATTGCTAGATCATGGGGTAATTCCATTTTTAACTATTTGAGGAACCTCCATATTGTTTAATACAGTGACTACACCAGTTTTCATTGCCGACAGCAGTGTGTCTCTATATCCTAGCCAACACTTGCTGTTTTTTGTCTTTTTATTTTAGCCCTTCTGACAAGTGTGAGGTGGTATCTCATTGTAGTTTGATTTGCATTTCCATGATGATGACTGATATTGAGCATCCATTTTAATTTTTGATTGTATTTTATTTTTTAGAGAGGGAAATGGGAGAGTAGAGAGAACGGAAAGAGAGGGAATCTTTAGCAGGCTCCAGACCCAGCAAGGAGACCAGTGTGGGGCTTCATCTCATGACCTCAGCTGAGATCACACCCTTTGCCGAAATCAAAAGTCAGAAATTTAACTGACTAAGCAACCCAAGTACCCCCACATCTTTTCATGTGTCTGTTGGCCATCTATTTGTCTTGTTTGGGGTACAGTTGTAAATGGGGTTGTTTTCTTAATTTTTCTTTCTGCTGGCTCATCACTGTTGTATAGAAATGCAACCAAAAAAAGAAAAAAAAGAAATGCATCCAGTGGGACACTGGCTGGCTCAGAAGAAGATGGGACTTCAGCTCTTGGGGTTCTGGGTTTGAGCTTCATATTGAGTGTAGAGATATGTTAGCAAAAAAGAATGAAAAGAAAATGCAACAGATATCTCTACATTGCTCTTGTATCCTGTGACCTCACTGAATTTGTTTATCAGTTCTGTTTTTCTTTTTATTGGTAGAGTCTTTGGATTTTTTTCTATATAGTATCATGTCATCTGCAAATAGTGACCGTTTTACTTCTTCCTTACTGATTTCGGTGGCTTTGCTTTCTTTTTGTTGTCTGATTGCTATGGCTAGGACTGCCAGTTGAATATGTTGAATGAAAGTGGTAAGAGTGGACATCCTTGTTTTGTTCTTGACCATTTGGGAAAAGCTCTCAATTTTTCCCCTTTGAGGATGATGTTATCTCTAGGTTTTTCATATGTGGCTTTTAATATGATGTTGAGGTGTGTTCCCTCTAACCTTTTTTCCTGGATTTTTTTTTTTTTATCTTGACTGGATGTTGTACTTTCTCAGATGCTTTTTTTCTGCATCCATTAAAAGGCTCATATAGTTCTTATTCTTTCTCTTATTGATGTGATGTATCGCATTGATTGTTTTGCAAGTATTGAACGACCTTGCATCCTAGAAATAAATCCCACTTGGTTGTGTTTTTTTTTTTAAATGTATCATTGAATTTTAATTGCTAATGTTTTGTTGAGAATTTTTGCTTATATATGTATATATTTGGGTGGTCCTCTTTATTATATATTTCCTTCTTTGTCTCTTGGTATAGTCTTTGTTATAAGTCCTTTGTCCCTGTAAAAAATGCTAATCTGTCTTTCTGTTGACATCTAATTGAAACATACAGGTTTGTCCTTCCCCTCACTTTCAGTCTGCAGATGTTTTTAGGTCTAAAATGAATCTCTTGTGGGCAGCGTATAAATGGGTCTTTTTTTTTTTTTCATCAATTGTCTCTCCCTGTCTCTTGATTGGAGGGTTTAGTCCATTTACAAAGTTATTATTGATAACTTTCTATCTACTGCCATTTTTATTACTTGTTTTCGGGTTGTTTCTGAAGATTTTCTCTTTCTCTCTCTCTCTCTCTCTCTCTTTTTTTTTAAGATTTTGTTTATTTAACAGAGAGAAACACAGCCAGAGATGAACACAAGCAGGGGGAGTGAGGGATGGAGAAGCAGGCCTCCCACCGAGTAGGGAGCCCGATGTGGGGCTTGATCCTGGGTCTCCAGGATCATGACCTGAGCCAAAAGCAGTTGCTTAACCCACTGAGCCACCCAGGCACCCCGAATGTTACTACATTTGATGGGGTCATTAAGTCTGTTTTCATTTTGCATCATTCTTTTCTCTCTGTTTTGTTCAGCTTGCTTACTTCCTTTATTCTGTCCTCTAGACCACTAATTTGTTCCTCTGCTTCTTCTATCCTGTGTTCATTCCATCACACGTGTTTCTTATTTTGTTTATTATGCCCTTCATTTCTGCTGTGTTATTCCTTAGCTCTGCATTAAGGGTCTCACTCACGTCTTCCAGTCTTTTCTCAACTCCAGTTAGTATCCTTATGCTCATTGCTTTAAATTCTCTATCAGTCATGTTACTTATATCTGTTTTGCTTAGATGTCTGACAGTGGCCTTGTTCTTTTATTTGGGATGATTTTCTCTGTCTCCTCATTTTGTCTGCTTGTCTATGTCTGTTTCTTTGTGTTAAGGATGTTAGGTGTGTCTTCTGCTCTTGAGAGTAGGGACTTCATGAAGAAAAGCTCCTGGATTACTCTTCAGTGTAGTGTTCCCTTACGGCACAATCTAGCACAGTGTGTTACTTACACCCTACTGTTGTGTTTGAGTCATTTTTCCTTTCAGTGTAGTTATCTGCCCTGGGTCTCGTCCTCTTTTGGGCTGCTTTTGGTTGCTGTGTATTAGTGAGACCCAAGTAGGCAAGCTCTTAGGGGGCACCACCAGGGAACTTGAGAACAGAGCTTCAGTGTTAGCAAAATTTCGGCCACTAGTCCTTTAGGTCCCCCAAAGCACTGTGGAAGCTTGGGGGCTCTGGCCAAAATGGCCAGGTACAAAGCTGCGAGTGGCTTGGCACTGTGTGTTATGATGGCTGGGGCGCACGGCCTGGCAGGTGAATGTGGAGCCAAGCAATTGCTGTGCACCTGGTAGCCTGGTGGGCAAATGCGCAGCTTTAACAAATTTGCCCTGAGCTCAGGGCTAAGGTTAGCGGACTTGGGGAGGGCAAGCCCTCAGGAGAACTCATGGATGTGGGGCACTGCTAGCAGCTTAGATATCAAGTGTCTGTGCAGCCCCATATTTTGCAGGTGGCTCTGTGTTTATGCTGGGGGGCAAGAGAGGCAAATGGCACTTGCCACCTCCTTTGTTTTTGAAGTCTCCAAATATGGTCTGAAACTAGAATGAACAGATCTGTCTCTTATTGCCCCCCCCCCCCCAGCGTTGTATGAACTGCCGTTTTTATGTTACCTCTCAGTGTAGGCTGCTGTCCCTTTAAGGGCATAGGGCTGGCTATCACTTGCCCTCCCAGCTCCTCAGGTGCTATCAGCTAACTTTTAAAGCTACAGGCTCCAAGTCACACTGGTTTTACAAACTTAGAATTCAGGGCCACCTGGGTGGCTCTGGTCTCAGACTTGTGAGATTTGATCCTGGCATCGAACTCCCGTGCAATGTGTGGATTCTTTCTATTCCTCTCTTCCTCTCCCTTTGCACCTCCCACCCTCTTGCTCACAAGCTGTCTCTGTCTCTAAATAAATAAATAAATAAATAAATAAATAAATAAAACCCAAACTCATGGAATTCAAACACTCTGTCTTTTGAAGTCAAACTGAAAGAGGATTAGTCTTCCACATGTGTACTCCCTGAGGGCCCTTTTCTCTGCCCTCTTTGTGCATACAGCTTCCTCCTTCCAGTGGGCAGCCTCCCTCCACTTTTCTGACCTTTGTAACCTTTCAGATAAAGCTTCTTCTCTATATTTGGTTGTATACTTTGCCAGTATTCGGATGGCTGAATCCGAATATGGCTGAATACATCCAGTTTATTGTCTCAGAAGTGAATCATATCTAGGTGTAAACATGGTACATGGTGATCTTAGGGTCCTCCTACTCCACCATCTTCCTAAGCTCCTGTCTTTGTTTCTTAGTATTTGTTTTCATATGCTTTTGAGAGACTCTTTTGTTTCCATTTCTGAACACCATATTTACAGAATTATTATAACACATGGGTAATTTTGTATTTTTCCACACATTTTGCTTCCTTTTCACCATCTTCCCAAGCTCCTGTCCTTTGTTTCTTAGTCTTTGTTTTCATATGCCTTTGAGAGACTCTTTTGTTTCCATTTCTGAACAGCATATTTACAGAGTTATTAAAACATATGGATAATTTTGTATTTTTCCACACATTTTGCTTCCATTTATGAATCCTTTATGTTTGATTTCTTTGTGTTCATCATAACTAGATATTTTCGTGCTGTAACTTATTTATCTTCCAGTTTTTAAATAGCTTAAGTTTTGATCATAACCTCTTAATACAGCCCTTTAATTGACTTTATGAAATAACAAAGCAACATGCAAATTAGATCCCCTTTTTGAGCCTTTATTAAATTTCTGAAATGTCTTTTTCTGTTAAATTGTTAATTCATCTAAACAGATTTTGAAGGTAGAAGCAGAATTCTGTTTTTGTTGTAGTTATTCTATATACTAAATAGCAAAGTAATGTTAGAAAGATAAAATTTGACAGAATAAATTTAAAGATCTAATTGGCTTTATTAAATAATTCTTGAATCAGACAGCATACCATCTAGAAGTAGAGGAGAGCTCCAAAAAGTTGTACAAAATGAAAGGTTTTTATAAGAAAGGCAGGCACTAGAACATTAAAGCAAAAGGAAAGAATAGATTATCCCAGGCAAAGTCTTTTTACCTTAGGGGGAAGAGCAAAGGATCTTATCACACAGATTTCCTCATCTTTTGGCAAATGGTGAGTGTCTATGTGAAGACTCTTTGGTGTCCATCATAAAATTCCTCACTGACCTGTTAAGACTGCATTTTTTTAAGCAGGAGAAAGCACTATTTATGGTACTTTCTTGGAATTGTAATTTAAGATTGCTGATGGAACAAGGTTAAGTACAAATTAATATGTTCGAAATCTTGTGTCAATTCTTGTCTCACCTTTTTTTTTTTAAACTTGAGAATAAAGTATCCCAAAATTAAACAAAATACTCTTTAAGATTTTTTACCCCAAAGTTTACTTTTTAGAGTATTCTCAGAATGCATCCTGAGAACCATCTACTGAGAAGCACTTTAGGAGTTGTTATTTTAAAAGCCCAGTTTAAGAAAAAAATAATAAATATTAATTTTTTTTTTAAGTGTAGATCAAGAAAAAAAAGTCTTTTTTCTTTAAATTGCAGTTTGGGGAGTTGGTGCCTGATAGCCTGAATTTTGAACTAGTGAGTCATTCATAAATACGTTAGATGTTAAGAACCTAGGTCAAGGAGTGCCTGGATGGTTCAGTGGGTTAAGTATCTAACTCTTGATTTTGGCTCAGGTCATGATCTCAGGGTTGTGAGATTGAGTCCCATGCTGAGCATACCTGCTGGGCATGGAGCCTGCTTAAGGTTCTTTCTCCTTCGCCCTCTGCCCCTCCCCACTCAAAAAACAAAACAAAACAAAACAAAACAAAACAAAACAAAAAACCTTGATCAAACCAAAAGTTTAGGCTCCTTTTTTCCCCTATTTCTTTTCTTTATTCATTTCCTCAGCGTCTATAATTATGCTCTTTTTGTTCTGTTGGAATTTCACTTTCAAAAAAGCCTCCAGGCACTAATCCCATAATACATATGGAGAAAATGAATAGAATCTTATTATAGTTTGTTCATCTGATTTTAATTTTACAAAACAGGTTTTGAAAAAGATATGAAAAAATACATGGAAAATCTCCTTCTGAACTATGGAGTTTTACCACCAATCTGTATTATTCTGTCATGATATTTTATTTATTTTATCTCAAGAGTGGTAATGTTTGAATGCATAATACGTATACATTTCATATTGTATTATGTATCTTGTGTTTGACTATGTCTAATGACTCTTTAAAGCTAAATATGATTGTAAGGAAGGAAGTATAATTTTCCCTCTACCCTTCTGAGTTCTTGTTGAGTCTTCTGGTATAAAAGACAAAAAATGTGGGGCGCCTGGATGGCTCAGTTGTTAGGCATCTGCTTTTGGCTCTGGTCATAATCCCAGGGTCCTGGGATCGAGTCCCACATCAGCCTTCCTGATCACCAGGAAGCCGGCTTCTCCCTATCCCACTTCCCCTGCTTGTATTCTCTCTCTCTCTCAAGTAAATAAAATCTTTAAAAAAGACAAAAAAATATATAAATAGAAGTTTATTAAAATGACTACTTAATATACGCAGTGGAGAAACCCAGAAAAAATGATTAAACTTCCTGAGGTGGCCCAAGGCACCACCTTAAATACCATCTGCAGCTAAACACGAAAGAAAGACATTGGTTCAGTCAGGTATGGAAGGTTACCAGGAAAAAGCATGGTAAACAAGGATAAGGTTAGTTATGCAGATTTAGGTCAGTGGGTTCTCCAGTCATGTGAGTTCTTGTGTTTTTCTGGCATCACACCCTCGCAGGTACAGAGAGGGAGACACAAAAATAGATATTTCCTTTTAAATATAAATTTTACCTATAAGTTTATAACATCTGCTCCATCTTCACAACTTCTAGGTCTGCTGTTTCTCAAAAATAATCACCTCAGAGTAATCCTTACTCCATTGAGGCTTATTTTGGAGTGACATATTCTGATTTCCTTCATTAGCCAGTTTTTCTAATAGCTTTAATTTAATGAACCATTGTTTTCAGTAGCTTAAAATGCCACTTTTTTTATGTTCTCAGTTCCCATAGGTATTTAGCGTGTTGTTATATTCTCTTCTGTCTCATTGTTCTGTTGTGATTATTCCTTCCAAAATACCAAAGTACCAAACTTTTTTCATCATAATTTGGAACTAGCTACTTACCTGAATTCTATATGTAATACTTAGGTATTACTACCAATAGTATTAATTATTTCCTATTGAGTCTTCTGGTTTCTAAGTATTTGGTAATATTATCTACAACTAATGTACTTTTTGCTTATCAGTCCTACTATTTATACATCTCATTTCTTTCTACTATTTCTGATATTAATAAGAATGTTTTATCCATTAAAAACTGTACAGCCTTTTTGTTCGTAACACATACTTTTTCTCCTGTAAAGAAATTATCCTCTTGGTGTAATAGTCAATAAATAAAGAGCTTTTAGCAAGAATAAGTGTTGATTTTTTAGCCTTTTTAGAATATAATCATTACCATAGAACATTTGATTACCATAACATAATGATTACCATAAAACATTTTTCCTTTGATCTGTTAACATTGTGAATTTTAGTAGCACACTTACTTATGTTGCACATTCTTTTTATTCCTGGACTTGATCTCTTGGTCATTTGCTAAAGTTTTAATGGTCTACCAAATTATAAGAGTCTACTTAAAGTGATTATGCCAGTACTCACAGGTTTTCTTCTTTCAGCACTGTCTGGAATAGTTTAGTATCATTTTCTCTTGGCCACTTCTTTTTTTTTTTTTTTTTAAGATTTTATTTATTTGGCAGAGAGAAACACAGCCAGAGAGGGAACACAAGCAGGGGGAGTGAGAGAGGGAGAAGCAGGCAGCCCGATGTGGGACTCGATCCCTGGTCTCCGGGATCATGACCTGAGCCGAAGACAGTCACTTAACCAACTGAGCCACCCAAGCGACCCTCTTGGCCACTTCTTTTGAAATACAGGACAGCCCTCTCATTCCTCCTCTCAGCACAAATGATACTAGGTTGTAGAGCTATAACTATTTTGCTTCAGATTTTTATTTGAAAATTATTTCATTCATATAGAAGAGTTGCAAGAATATGAATAGTACAAAGAGCTTCCATATACCCTTAACTCAAATTTACCTGTTGATAATATTTTATCCCATTTGTAAGGCAGTGACTTTTAATGAAAATTTCCTAGAAAATTGGCAAGGATAAAACTTCATTATTGAAAGCATAAAAGTTAACTGCTAATAGTAGAAATGGTTATTTTTAAAGTACATTTGCTCAGATCCAGCGTCTCTGTTCATTACAGAACCTCATCACTATTCTCTTTTTGCTATCTCCCACATTGGATCATAAGCTGTGCTTTGAAGTACTGACGTACTTGAGTTTTACTGCCATCCTCAACTCAATGTCTTATTTTTAGAAAAAGAAGTGTTTTACCACATCGTCTTGCCCCCTAACACCACCTCCTTACCACTGTCATTTGGTCCCAGTGTATTCCCTTCAGAAGAAAGCCTCCTCGCATCTGTGAGGAAGAGCTAGACAATTAGAGAAGTGTGACAACACATTTCTGAAAAGGTCTCCTCTTCATTCTCGAGTAAAGAGAATATCAGACCTGTAGGTCTGTATCCCTATGGTCTGTTCTCTCTCCCAGTCTTCTGTAAGACAGAAACACATGAATGAATACACACATGCTCATACACATCTAAGAACAAACAATAATTTTGCAACATACCATCTAAACCACCTACAGGAAAGGAAATTATAGACATACCTTGGAGATACTGTAGGTGCGACTCCAGACCATTACAATAAAGTGAGTCAAATGAACTCTTTGGTTTCCTAGTGCATATAAAGTTATGTTTTCACTATGCTGTAGTCTTGTAAATGTGCAGTAGCATTATGTTGGGGAAAAGAGGACCAGTGTACATACTGTAACTTAAAATATTATTACAAAATGATAACAATTGTTGGGAAGGAAGACATCTACTGTGCCCTTCAAAGTACTTCTGGCTAAACTGAGGATCAAATTGACATGAGATACAGATTAACAGAAAATTCCAATTTAATTTCATATATGCTTGGAATCCACCCAGAAATGCAATTGCAAAAACAGTTTAAAAAAAGTTTATGTATATCATTTGAACTAAAGAGAAAGGGGGAGGGATGTTGGACTTAAAAGGGAAAGAATGAAGTTCAAAGGATGATGAAAAAGAGTAATTGGTAAATAAATGTTGGCTGCACCATTTAGAAACAATGGGACATAAAGGATTTTTCTGCTTGCCTCCCGTACCTAATATATATTACAGTGCAGTTATCTATAGTGATAGGTCTCTTCCTGGAGCAGATCCTCCATCTAAATTCTTTTTGGCAATCATGGGGGAGGTAAAGAGCTTTTCCTAAATCTGTGGGGTTTGATTGTTACTAATTTAAAATAATCTTAATGACAAATTGGCATCTTTTGGGGAGACCTGTCAGAAACCACTCTACCAACATCTAAGCTTTCAGCAAGTCATAACTCATAATTTTTTTTGCTGCCAGATGATCTTGCTTTGATGTTGAGGGCTACACACTGATCAGGTTGGTAATTGCTGCAGATTGGGGTGCCTGTGGCATTTTTTTAAAATTAGACATGGTGGTCTATGGAAGTGTTGAATAACTAAATTATACACCGGAAACTGGTATTACCCTGTATAGTAACTAACTGGAATTAAATGAAAACTTAAAAATACACAAACAATTCTTTGTAGCATGTGATGCCATTTGAGATAGCATTTTACCCACATAAACTGGGTTAAAAGTAGAACTTATTTTCAAAATAGGAGTCAGTCCTCTCAAACCACTGCGTTAACAACCAAGTTTATGTAATATTCCAAATCCTTTGTTGCCACTTTGCAAATCTTCATAGCATATTCACCAGGAGTAGATACCATGTCAAGACGCGACTTTCTACAGCCATAAGAAGAAAGTCCTCATCTGTTAAAGTGTTACATGAGATTATACCAATTCATCACATCTTCAGGCTCCACTTCTAATTCTGGTTCTCTTTCTATTTCTACCACATCTGCAGTTACTTCCTCCACTAACATCTTGAACCTTTCAAAGTCATTTAAGATGGTTGAAATCAACTTTTTCCATACTCCTATTCATGTTGATATTTTTACCACTTCCCATGAATCACCATGAATGTTCTTAATGTCATCTAGAATGGTGAATACTCTCCAAAATGTTTTCAGTTGACTGCTCAGATTCATCAGAGGAATCACTATGACAGCTGTATCTTTACAGAATGTATTTCTTAAATAATAAGTCTTCAGTGTCAAAATTACTCCTTGATCCATGGGCTGCAGGATGGATGTTGTGTTAGCAGGCAAGAAAACAACATTCATCTCATTGTACCTTCCATCAAAGCTCTGGGGTGGGAGCAGGCGCATTGTCAATGAGTGTGATATTTTGAGATGCATCTCTTTTGTGAGCAGTAGGTCTCAAGAGTGGGCTTAAAATAGTCAGCTAACCATGTGGTAATCAGATGTGCTGTCACACAGGCTTTTTTGTTCCGTTTGTAGAACACAGGCAGAGTAGATTGAGCATAATTCTTAAAGGCATAGGATTTTTGAAATGTAAATGAGCACTGGATTCAACTTAAAGTCACCAGCCATATTAGCCCTACCCAGAGCCCTACCCAGAGCCCTACCCTTTGAAGCTTTCAAGCCAGGCATAGACTTCTCCTCTCTAGCTATGAAGTCCTAGATGGCATCTTTTTTCAACAGAAGGCTGTTTTGAACCAGCTTCTGCTAGCTTCAGACTTTTCTACAACTTCCTCATCTCTCAGCCTTCACAGAATTGAAGAGAGTTAGGGCCTTGCTCTGGGTTAAGCTTTGGTTAAGGGAATGTTGTGGCTGGCTTGATGTTCAATCCAGACCATTGAAATCTTCTCCAAATCAGTAATAAGGTTCTTTGGCTCTTTTATAATTTTTGTGTGTTCCCTGAAGTAGTGCTTTTAATTTCTTTCAAAAATGTTTCACAATGTGGCCAACTGTTTGGTACAAGAGGCTCGCCTTTTGTTTGGCCTCTCTCAGCTTTTGGCAGACGTTCCTCGTTCCTCGTTCCTCCCTAAACTTAATCATTTGTATCTTTGAATTTAAAGTGAGAGATAACCCTTCCTTTCATATGAACACTTAGAGGCCATAGTAGGGTTGTTAACTGGCCTGATTTCAGTATTGTTGTGTCTCAGGAAATGGAGAGGGCTAAGGAGGGCGAGATAGAGGAGGGAACAGCTTGTCAATGGAATAGTCAGAACACACACAGTATTTAAGTCTGCCATCTTAAATGGGTGTGTTTTGTGGTGCCTCAAAACAGTTATAATAGTAATGTGAAAGATCCCTGATCATAGCTCACATAATCAAATATACTTATACTTTAAAAAGTTTGAAATATTGCAGGAATTACCAGGTGTGACACAGATAACAGGAAGTTAGCAAATGCTACTCGAAAAATGGGACTAATAGATTTGCTTGATGTGGAGTCTCCGTAAGCTTTCTGTTTTTTAAAAAAAACACACAAGGGGCGCCTGGGTGGCTCAGTTGGTTAAGTGGCTACTTTCGGCTCAGGTCATGATCCCAGGATCCTGGGATCGAGTCCCACATCAGGCTGCTTGCCCAGTGGGGAGCCTGCTTCTCCCTCTCCCTCTGCCTCTTGCCCTGTTTCTGCTCTCTGTCTCTCAAATAAATAAATAAAATCTTTAAAAGATCAAAAAATAAAAAAAAACCACACTATTTGCAAGTTACAGAAATGAAATGTAGTAAAATGAGGTATTCCTATATAATTTAATCTACAAAGATATGGAAATAGTTCTGCTAAACCATACATTTCCTTAACAGTAATAAATAATCGAATATAGGCTTTCAGCCTGACATTTTTATATGTGAGTTTCTTTACTCAATTCAGTCTGTCCTTAAGATCTAAAGTCTGCATATCTAAAAGTCTTCTTTAAAGGAATCTCATCTAGAGCAAATGGAACCTACTGTAAAGATAAACCTACATCCTTTCCCTAAGAATACAAATTCCTTATAACTTTAAAACTGAAACCGCCCCCCTCCAATTTTTTTTATTTGGAAACTTCTAGTCAAACAAAATTCTTAATCAGAAGGCATTTTCTGATTTATGCATTTGCTGTATAAATGCCATCACATTATAAAAAATTGAAAATGAAATTCTGTGTGTCAGTTAAGATCATTGTTGTTTAATTGCTCTTAGTAATTTTGTGGAATAAGACATTTAGAAAATCCAAAATTATTCTCCTAAACAAAATATCGATATATTATTTTGAGTACATTGATAAAATGTACCTTTGAAGTTAAAGTATTTAATTCCTCTTAGGTAGTATACCTGGATAGTGGTACCATTATCGAGTTATGCTTTTGGTTCTAATAATTGATTTAGACTTAATCATCTTGAACCACTGGACCATTTTATTTTAACGAATTCTTTTGTAGTAAGAGCCAAAGGCTGTGTACCGCCTATTGAGTATAGTTACTTCTGTATACCCACATTATTTGAGTATGTTTTTGGTTTTCTAACTTATGCTATTCTAATTCTTTGGAAAATACTTGAAATGTAAGTGTATTTTTTTTACCTTTATATATATAGTAAAAATATTGTCCTAGCAATTATTTTCCTATTTATAAATTTTATCTAGAACTCAGTTTTCCTGTATTATGTGATCTACTTTTTCTTTAATGGGAGCATGAGATTTTAGTCATATACTTTTAATTTGAATCATGTTTTATTCAAAGATGTACCATGAGATTTTATTTTCTACTGAATTGTGCCTATGAGAGGACACGAGAGAATTAGGAAAGGAGAGTGACTTGATTTTTTATTGGGTTCGTGGGGTTGGCCTGAGGATCATGCTTTTCAACTTGAGGGCTGTGATTTTGTGGTTTTGAATTTCCCTCTGATTCTAAAAGAAGTAATACCCACAGTTTCTTATCACCTTGTCTGGATTTAGGGCAAGAGGGTAAGGAGGACTAATGGGGCTTAAAGCTGTCAACATTCAAACATTAAAAATGGAATCAGACTCTTTATCATACCCTTTGCTTTGCTCCCATTGATATTCTTGAATTCAACACATTACCTTCTCTTCCATTTCTTATACTTAAGACTCGTTGGCTTGGGAACCTTTCTTTTTAAAATGGTTCTTTATTTCTTAATTGATACTTACTTTTAAAAAATTTAGTAGTTTATTTGTTAAAAGGCAGTTAATAATTTTTTATGTTATTAAGAAATCTTGTGATGGGATAGCTGGGAACAATTAAAAATATTTAGAATTTCCTAAATTTAATGAAATAGTACATTGGTAGCTCCCCAAACTGACTTTTCGTTCTTCTTCAGCTGCCTAGATTTATTACCGTATCTTCAATTTCTCTTCGTAAAGCCATGGGCCACATATTTGAAACAGGCTGCTTAAACCTGTTTGTGTCAGAGACTACTCTGTCTAGCTATCAGACTTTGCATTGTACCCTTGAGAAATGAAGAAAAAAATGCCAGAGAGAAGGTAACCCGAGAGAAAGACCAAGAAATCTGCATAGATATTACCCTCACATCATTGCACCATCTCTTAAAGTGTACGTGCACAGGTGCGACTCCAGAAAGGCCAGCAGAAATTTGTAGTTGGAGGAGAAAGAATAAGGCAGAGATTTTAGCATTACTGTGGTGCCAAGGACACAGACCAGAGTTGTGCCTGGAGGGAGAAGAGTCTTGGTAAATACCCTGCCTGGGCTTGTGGTGACCTCCAGAAGTACACCCTCTAGTAGTAAAGACCATACCTTAGTAATAAGGGCAAATCTGAAATAAATTTGCTCATAAAAAGCCTAAAACCAAGACTTAATAAAGGGAATGAGGTATCTGTTGTTACTCAACAAGAGAAAACTTAACCTAATTAACATCTGGGCGAAGATGCCCAAAATTCTGTAATTTCTTCAATCATTTTCTGGGATCCAATTAAAAATGTAAGGGATGTCCATTCATCTGTATATACAATGGAATATTACGCCTCCATCAGAAAGGATGAGTACCCAGCTTTTGTAGCAACATGGACTGGGTTGGAGGAGATTATGCTGAGTGAAGTAAGCCAAGCAGAGAAAGTCAAATATCATATGGTTTCACTTACTTGTGGAGCATAAGGAGTAACATGGAGGACAGTAGGAGAAGGAAAGGAAATGTGAATTGGGGTAAATCAGGGAGGGAGATGAATCATGAGAGACTTTGGAATCAGAAACAAACTGAGGGTCTTGGAAGGGAGGGGGGTGGAGGGATGGATGAGCCTGGTGGTGGGTATTGAGGGCACATATTGTATGGAGCACTGGGTGTGGGGCATAAACAATGAATCTTGGAAAAAGTAAAATAATAAAATGAAATAAAATAAAAATAAAAATAATAAATAAACTTTTAGGAAAAAAAATGTAAGGGATGTTGAGAAACTGTACCAAAAGAAAATTGGGTTATAGAGTCCACAATTAATCAGATATTGGAGTTAACAGAAAGAGATTTAAAACAAACAATGATTTTTTTTATTCAAGAGAATCAAGGAAGTGGACAGCAGAAACGGATAAAAAATTTCAACAGAGAATTTAATCTATTAAAAAGAATCTAAAAATATATCTCAAAAGATTCTGATGTACATTTTAGAGCTGGAAAATGACATATCTGGAATTAAATACTTATGCAGGTGTTATAATATAGCAAATATACACGAAAGCAGAATTAGGGAACTGAAAGATAAAAATAAATTCAAATTTTAATGAGAATAGCTTTTCAGCACATCTTGATTATTCTTATTCTTTCCTGTATTTATGCCAGCTCCCTCTATCTTCTTTTCTCATTCCATAACTTCTCTTTTCCCAACTTTTTTTCTACCTATTGTTAAGGTTTTTATTTCCACACATCCCTGTTGAAGACCTATGTCCCTGATACCGGTAGCAGACAGTAGTAGGAAATTTAATTAAGGTGACTAGCAGGCTAACACAGAAAATACTGTTAGTCCCACTACATGAAGTATACAAAACCCCAGATAGTCAGGCACCAAGTAAATATAGCAGCAAGCAAAAGATGAGGATCCAGTGCTAAAATCTAAGGCACAAAGACTTCTACTTTCCATAGAGTTAGGGTAGCAAACACATCCCTATTTCCAGAGAAAAAGAAGTTAAGAAAATGATCTAAGAACCATTGCAGAAAGCAAAGTCAGGTAATCATAGCTATGGCACAGAATACTTGGTGGTATGGTCTACTGAGGTTCCTGGAATTGTGCTCGTTTGTCATAGTTGTTAGGTATAAGCAAGCCAGGAAGCATCTGTAATTTATAAATTTCAGCTGCCTTGGAATCATACTGGTCCCAGAATTTAGTGATGTTTAAGTGGGTTCACCTATGAGGATTGGTGGGCTTTTGAGGACAAGACAATATACCAGTCATTATATTGGATGTTGGTGCATAATTGCTCTTAGGTTTGGTTTTATAAAACTAAGTTATGTAAAAGTGATTTATTTCTCTTAGAGTTAGGTCTGTTACCATCAGATAAATCTTAAATTTGGCTGTGTAGGCCTAAAGTTTTGGGTTGCATGCTATTCCTTAGAAAGAGATATGGAATATTAGGCTGTAAAATGTTTTAATTTTGTAAAAAAGTATGTAGGCTGTGTGTGTATCTGTGTGCCTATATTTGTAAATTACCTAACCTGGTTACAAGCCCTGCCTAACTTAACCAGAATTTTATTCTTCAGGCCCTATAGGAAACTATTTTTATTGCAAATGGATCTTGTTTCAATATTAAAAGCTTATATATCCAGTATTTCTTTTATAATTTTAGGTTTATTGAGGTATAGCAGAAAAACAAATTTCAAGACGTAGAAGATACATATCATGATGACCTGATACATGTATACATTGGATTTCCCCTCTAGATATAACACATCAGTCATCTCACATATCTATACTTTTCTGGGTTTTTTATTTTGTTTTATTTTGTTTTTTGAGAACATCCTAGTTCTACCATCTATTATCAACAGTGTTGCAATGCTTTCCATCAGGTCCTTAGACCTTATTCATCTATGGCTGAAAGTTTGTACCCTTTACCAACCTCTCCCTATTCTCCCTGTCCTTTAGCCCTTATAACCACTTTTTTACTCTCTGTTACTGTGAGTTTGGTATTATTTTCATTTTTGTCCAAAGATTCTCTGTATATATGATACCATGCAGTATCTATCGTTCTCCAAGATACCTATTTTCTTAGGTAAATTCATTAAAAAAATGCACAATTCTGTAACTTGACAGATGAGTACAGACATGTAACTGTCACCACAATCAAAATACAAAACAGCTGTGTCATCTCAAAAGTTCCCTCATGCTGCTCTCCTCCGACTCCTTGACTCAGATATGTTTTCTGTATGACATAAACGTGGAATCATATGGTATGTGGCTTTTGAGTTTGACTTCTTTCATTTAGCAAAATGCATTTTGGTTTCACTTGTGTTGTCGTGTTAGCAATAGTTTGCTCCCTTTTCATTGATAAATAGTATTCTATTACATGGGTGTACCACAGTTTTTATCCATGTACCAGTTGAAGTACATTTGAGTTGTCTTTAGATTCTGACTGTTAGGAACAAAACCACTAAAAACATTTATTTAGTAACTACTTTTTAAATGGATACTGCTTAGAAATGGGACATTATGATATAAGTGTGAAAACAGTTAAGTGAGAAGACACCAGAGACCTCGACTCTCACACTAGTTTTGCATTCAGTTAACTGTTAGGTTGAAAGGTTATGCTTCTAGAATGCTTCTTTCTTTAGTAAAATGTGCCTGATTTAAGGTTTATCCTAGCTTTAAAATAACATGACATTGTGATGTATAGGAAAGGCATTTACTCTTGTGCTAAGAAATGAACTTATAAATGATCACATACATCTTTATAAAATTAAGTTACATGAATTCAGTTCAACTAATACTTTACATGACAGGTTATTTTGTCTCTTAGTCACAAATGGTTAGAAAATAACATAATTTGCTTTATGAATTTTAAAGGTCATTATAATCTTGTGCTTTTAATAACTATGTAATCCAATTAATTTTACAAAAAAATTGAATGTTGGAAAATTATTTTGATGATAATACTCTTTTTTTTGATGATAATACTCTTAAGTAACTATTTGATTAGTATTTTCGTTCAATATATTTCAGCATTTGTTTATTTACTTATGTAAATACATAAGTATTTTTAAATTTATTTTTTTTATTTTAGATGGGTCTAGGAAAGACCATCCAGGCAATTGCAATTGCTTACTTCTATAAGGAGGAATGGCCTCTTTTAATAGTGGTCCCTTCATCTCTGAGATATCCTTGGACAGAAGAAATAGAGAAATGGATCCCAGAGATAGGTCCAGAAGGTATCAGCGTTATTCAGAATAAAACTGATGTGGGGTAAGAGCAACTTTTTGATCATTAAGGGGGGGAAATTTAGTATATACTGATGTTTGGAATAAAGTATAACCTGTAAGTCATAATACATTTTTAAATATGAATTATTTATGTAAAACCTGATAGTATATTTGATGTTAAATTCCTTTAGGATATATTTTTAAAGTAAACATAAATATATGTACCTTTGAAGACTTATCTAATATATATATATTATATATACTTTAAATATACTTAAAACTGATAATTTGGGGTCTGAAAATTAATTTGAAGCTTGTGAGTTTTTGTTGTCTGCAACAATGGTAGATTTTGCTTTCCAAGCTGTTGGTTAATATGAAAGTTTTATGTATAACTCAAAATCATATATAATATAATGGCAGTAAATTCATATCTCTCAATAACTACTCTGAATATAAATGGACTCAGTGCTCCAATAAAAAGACATAGAATATCAGAGTGGTTAAAAAAATCATGACCCATTGATATGCTGCTTACAAGACACTCGCTTAAACCCACAGACACCTCTAGATGGAAAGGGAGGGGATGGAGAACCATCTATCATACTAATGGACATCAAAAGAAAGCTTGAGTAGCCATACTTATGTCAGACAAACTCGATTTTAAGCCAATGACTGTAACAAAAGATGAAGAAGGACTATTCACCTTAATAGCTAATTGGCTATTATTGGCTTAATAGTTAAGCCAATGACTGTAACAAAAGATGAAGAAGATGAAAGGGGTCTATCCAACAAGAAGATCTAACAATTGTAAATATTTTTGCCCCCAGCTTGGGAGCAGCCATTATATAAATCAGTTAATAGCAAACTGAAACTCATTGATAATACAATAATAATAGGGGACTTTAATACCTTACTCACAGCAACAGATAGAGCATCTAAGCAGAAGATCAAGGGCTTTGAATGATACACTGGACCAGATGGATTTAACAGACATATTCAGAGCATTTCATCCTAACGCAGCAGAATACACATTCTTTTTGAGTGAACATGGAGCATTCTCCAGAATAGATCACATATTGGGTCATAACTCAGGCCTTAACAGGTACAAAACAATTGATCATAAACATGCATATTTCAGACCACAGTGCTATGAAACTTACCGACTATAGGAAAAAAATTTGGAAAGACCACATATACATGGAGGTTAAAGGATGTCCTACTAAAGAATGAATTTGTTAACCAGAAAACTAAAGAAGAAATTTAAAAATACATGGAAGCAATTGAAAATAAAAACTTGACAGTCCAAAACCTTTGGGATAGCAAAGGCAGTCCTAAGAGGGAAGTATATACCAATACAGGTCTTCCTCAAGAAGCAAGAAAAGCCTCAACTACACAACCTAACCTTATATCTAAAGGAGATAGAAAAAGAACAGCAAATAATGCCTAAAACCAACAGAAGAAGAGAAATAAGTAAGATTAGAACATAAATAGATGATATAGAAATTAAGGGGAAAAAAACCTGGAAGAACACATCAATGAAACTAGAAGCTGGTTCTTTGAAAGATTTAACAAAATTGAGAAACACCTACCCAGATTTATCAAAAAGAAAAGAGAACAGACCCAAATATATAAAAACATGAATGAAAAAAGAGAGATCACAACCAAACCTCAGAAATACAAACCATTAAATGAGAATATTACGAACAATTATATGCCAAAAAAATTGAGTAATTTGCAAAAAATGGACACATTCCTACAAACATAAAAACTACCAAAACTGAAACAGGAAGAAATAGAAAATTTTAATAGACTCATAACCAGGAAAGAAATTGAATCAGCAATCAAAAATTTCCCAACAAACAAGAGGCCAGGGCTGGATGGCTTTCCTGGGGAATTCTACCAAACATTTAAAGAATTAATTCCTCTTCTTCTGAAGCTGTTCCAAAAAACAAAAATAGAGAGAAAACTTCCAAAATCATTAAATGAGGCCAGCGTCACCTTGATCTCAAAACAAGACAAAGACCCCACTAAAAAGAGAATTACAGCCCAGTATCCCTGATGAACATGGATGCAAAAATTCTCAACAAGATACTAGCTAACTGAATCCAACAGTACATTAAAAAGCTTATTCACCGTAATCAAGGGTGATTTATTTCTAGGCTGCAGAGGTGGTTCAATATCCGCAAATCAATCAATGTGATTATATTAATAAAGAATAAGCACCGTATGTGTTTTCAATAGATGCAGAATAAGCTCTTGATAAAATACAACATCCTTTCTTGATAAAAACCCTCAAGAAAGTAGGGAAAGAAGGAACATACCTCAGGATCAGAAAGGCCAAATACAAAAGACCCACAGGAAATATCATCCTCGGTGGGGAAAAACTTAAGAGCTTTCTCCCTAAGGTCAGGAGTACAACAAGGATGTGCACTCTCACCACTGTTGTTCAGTATAGTTCTGGTTCAGCTGGTTTTCTAAGTAAATAACTTCTGCACAGGGAAGAAATAAAAGCTTCTGCACAGCAAAGGAAATAATTAACAAAACTAAAAAGCAGCTGATGGGATGGAAAAAGGTATTTGCAAATGACATATCACATAAAGGGCTAGTATCCAAGATCTATAACGAACTTATCAAACTCAATACCCAAAAAACAAATAATGGGCAGTTAAGAATTGGGCGGAAGACATGAATAGACACTTCTCCAAAGAAAACATCTAGATGACTAATAGACGCTTGAAAAAATGCTTAACATCCCTCACCATCAGGGAAACACAAATCAAACCCACAAGAAGATACCACCGCACACCTGTCAGAATGGCAAAAATAACTCAGGAAACAATAGATGTTGGCCAGGATGTGGAGAAAGGGGAACCCTTTTGTGCTGTTGGTGGGAATGAAAACTGGTGCACCCCTTCTGGAAAGCAGTATGGAGGTCCCTCAGAAAGTTAAAAACAGAATTACACTACAACCCAGCAATTGCACTACTAGGTATTTATCTAAGGACACAGAAATGCTAATTGAAAGGGGCACATGCACCCTAACTTTATAATAGCACTATCAAGAATAGCCAAATTATGGAAAAAGTGCAAGTGTCCATTGACTAATGAATAGGTAAAGAGGATGCGGTATATATAAACAATGGAATATTACTCAGCAATCTGAAAGAATGAAATGTTGCCATTTAGAACAAAGTGGCTGGAACTAGAGTGTATTATGGTAAGCAAAATAAGTCAGAGAAAGAATACTGTATGATTTCACTCATATGTGGAATTTAAGAAACAACACATATGATCATAGAGAAAGGGAAGGAAAAATAATAGAGAAGGAGCAAACCATAAGAGACTCTTAAATATGGAGTAGAAACTGAGGGTTAAGGAAGGGGAGGTGGCTGGGAGGATATGATAAATGGGTGATGGGCATTAAAGTCGGCACTTTTTGGAAGAGCCCTGGGTGTTACACATAAGTGATGAATTGCTAAATGCTATTCCTAAAACCAATGCTATACCATATGTTAACTAAGTTGAATTTAAATAAATTTTTAAAAAATCTCATGATTGCAATACTGGGTATTTCCCCTAAGAATATGAAAACACTAATTCCAAAAGATACATGCACTCCTATGTTTATTGCAACATTATTTACAATACCCAAATTACAGAATCAGCCCAGTGTCAACTGATGAATGAATGTGAATGAAGAAGATGTGCTGTGTATATATATGTACACACATAATTGGGATATTATTTGACCATAAAAACAAATGAAATCTTGCCGTTTACACCAACCTGCAGTGTTATAGAGTATAATACTAAGTGAAATAAGCCAGTCAGAGAAAGACAAGTATCATATGGTCTTATTCGTATGTGGTATTTAATAAATAACAAATGAACAAGGAGAAAAAAAGACAAACTGAGAAGCAGACTCTTAACCTGTAGAGAACAAACAGATGCTTATCAGAGGGGAGATAGATGGGATGGGTAAATGAAAAAGATGAAGGTGAGTAAGAGTACTCTTACCTTGATGATTAGTGGGTGATACATGGAATTGTTGAATCACTATATTATATACCTGAAACTAATATAACACTGTATGTTAACTATACTGGAATAAAAATTTTTTTAAATAAATAAATGAAAAAAAAATTAAATGCAAATGCTGTATTTTATGTTGTACTATTTAGGAGCTCTGCCATTTCTCTTAGAGGGTAGAGAACTGCAGAAGATTTACTCTATCCTGTATATTTTTACTGGTGATATAGAAAATGCGAAAGTAATGTGTTTTATTGTTAATGCATTTACGTGTCTAGTTATTTCATTCTACAAACTGATTAGGAGCCTAGCACTATATATACAAAGATGAGTAAGACACATTCTTTGTCCTCATCAGTTTTATGAGGTAGCAAGGGAGATAAATATGTACATGAATAATTTCATTATAGTATGGTAAAAAAATACTATAGATATATGAATTATTAAGTAGTTAAAAATATGGACAGTCTCTTTAGGCCAGCGTTTGTCTGCAAAAAGTTATATCTTCCTCTCCTCATTCTCATGCATTGTTTGGATCACTGGATCAGCCAGTGAATTTTGTTGTCACAATTTTAAGCTCTCTGCTGGCCTTTAATGTGACAGTCTGGGAATATGAAATGCCTTGCACTTCACTGGACAGCCCTGCAATACTAAGTATTGTCTTCAGAATTCCAGTAATACCTGGCTTAAAGAATACTGCTCTCCTCTTTGTGGGAAGGCTTCAGTGAATAGTCAACTAATATTTAAGTATCCATTTATCCATGATTCTAGATGCCTGGAAATAAATATTCTTAGACAGCAAGTCTTTATTCTAGTAAAATGTGGCTTTGTGGATTCTAAACTCTTCCAAAGATCATTTAACCAGATATTTAGTTTTGGTTAACCAAAACTTTAAATTTTGGATTCTGGTTACTCATACTAAAAACTGTAAAATCCTAAGAGAATTTGAATTTTAGCAGTATAATACCATCTCTTTTACTTTTCCCCTTATTTTCTTTATTTTCTTTCTCCCAAAGAGTTGTATTGTTTATGATAACTTGGTTACTGAAATATTTTTAAATTACATGGATTTTTTTTTTTTCCCTAGGAGAATATCGACTAGCAAAGTGACAGTTCTGGGTTATGGTCTTTTAACCACAGATGCAGAGACTTTGATAGATGCATTGAATAATCAGAAATTCAAAGTAGTTATAGTGGATGAATCACACTACATGAAGTCCAGGAATACAACCCGCAGCAAGATTTTATTGCCAATAGTACAGAAAGCCAAACGAGCCATTCTTCTTACAGGAACTCCAGCTTTGGGAAGACCTGAAGAGGTATTAAAATCCTTAAATCTTGGTTTAAAAAAAGATTCATTCACCAAAAGAAAAAAAAATCACTGGGAATTTCTAGATGGCTATTAATGATTAAATACATCTTTTACTATGATTTCCTCTTTTTATATGTGAATCTTACCTGTGCTTGTACATGTATATATAAAATAGTTTTTACTTTTAGTTGCAGGTTTTCATATTTAGTATACATGTCTAATATTCATCACATTTGTTTTCTTGTGATTCTCATATGCTTTTAGTCTTCATTTACGCAGTTTGTTTGACATTATAAACTCCTTAGGATTGGGGTTTAATCTATTTTGTATCTTTTGAATTGCATTACAGAACTTCTTTCTGTATCTCTTTTACTTCAAGATACATGTTTGAGGGGTACCTGGGTGGCTCAGTCACTTGAGCATCAGATTCTTGGTTTTAGCTCAGATCATGATTTCAGGGTTGTGGGATGAGCCCTCCTTAGGGCTCCACTCTGAGCACAGAGTCTCACTCTAAGATCTGTGTAGAGTATGGAGTAGTTAAAGGGTTGCGAAGAAGAAATGATGGATGAAAATCTTAGGAGTCTGTAAGGGTCATTGTAACCTAGAGAAGCCCTTTCCATTAATAAACACTGAGTCATAGGAAAAAAGGTACTTTTTGTCTTGTAAGGTTTTAAGAATTAAAGGATATACTGGTCTGAAAGTATCTTGCTATATGCCCTGGCACATTGTAAGCACTTAACATACAGTAGCCGTTTTTATTATTGATTAGTAAACCAACTGTGGGAGATAGCTATTGATAGGTTGTATTACGTTCATTGATTTTCAGATGTTAAACCAACCTTCATTCCATCATAAATCTCTCTTGACTGTATATCATCCTTTTTTATTTGTTTCTGGATTCATTTTCCTCTATTTTGTTGATGATTTTTGTGTGTATATTCACAAGAAAGAGTGATCTGTAGTTTTATTGTTATATCTTTGGTTTGGGTATCTAGGCAATACTGGTTTCACAGAATGAGGTGGGAAGTATTCTTTCCTTTTCTGTTTCTAAGAGGAGTTTGTGAAACATTGGTATTACTTTTTTTTAAAATGTTTGGTAGAATTTACTGGTGAAGCCATTTGGGCCTGAGTTTTTCTTTGTAGATAGTTTTTATTTTTTTATTTTTTTTAGATTTTTATTTATTTATTTGACAGAGAGAAACACGACAAGTAGGCAGAGAGGCAGGCAGAGCGATGGCAGGAAACAGGCTCCCTGCTGAGCAGCGAGCCTGATGCGGGCCTCCATCTCAGGACCCTGAGATCATGACATGAGCCAAAGGCAGAGGCTTTAACCCACTGAGCCACCCAGGCGCCCTCTAGGTAGTTTTTAAATTAATCGTTCAGTCTCTTCACTGAATACATGTCTATTCAGATTGTGTATTTCTTCTTCAGTTTGGCACTTTGTGTTTTTGTAGGAATTTTTCCATTTTACGTAAGGTATCTAAGTTATTAGCATACAGTTGTTCATAATATTCCCTTATAATTCTTTGTGTTTTTATGAGATTGATAGTAATGTTCCCTCTTTTATTTCTGATTTTGGTAACTTAAGTCTTTTCTCTCTTTTTTAATTTGGTTAGTTTAAGCTAAAATTTTGTCAGTTTTCTCTTTCTTTCCAAAACCAGTATTTGGGTTCATTGATTATTTTTTCTGTTGTTTTTCCGTTCTCTATGTTGTTTATTTCCATTCTAGTCTTTATTATGTTATTCCTTCTGTTTTGCGTTTTGTGTACTCTTTCTTTCTCAATGTCATAATTTGAGATCTTTTTCTTTTTAATGGAAAAGCTGTATATACAGCTATAAATTTCACTCCTTGGAAAACACATTGGCAATAACTTAGAAAGTTAAAAATAATTACCAGGAGGCATAAAATTCCATTTTTTAAGTTTATACACAAAAAACTGAAAGCTTGTCTTAACAGAAAAACTATACAGATGTTCATAGTAGCATTATTTATAATATCCAAAAAGTAGTAAGAAGCCAGTGTCCATAACTGATGAATGGATAATGAAAATGCAGCTATAGGGGCGCCTGGGTGGCTCAGTCGTTAAGAGTCTGCCTTCCGCTCAGGTCAGGATCCCTGAGTTCTGGGCTCAAGCCCTGTATCAGGCTCCTTGCTTGGCGGGAAGCCTGCTTCTCCCTCTCTCACTCCCAGGCTTGTGTTCCTTCTCTAGCTGTGTTTCTGTCAAATAAATAAATAAATAAAATCTTTAAAAAGAAAAAAAGTAAAAAAAGAAAGAAAAGAAAAAAGAAAACACAGCTATAAAGGGGAATGAAGTACTAATACGTTCTATAACATAGGTGAACCTTGAAAGCATTATGCTAAGTGAATGAAGTCAGACACAGAGTCTACATATTGTATGATTCTGTTTATGTGAAATATCCAGAAAGGCAAAGAAATACAAATCAGATCAGTGATTACCAGGATTGAAGGAGAGGGAGAATGGGAAATGACTAGTAATGGGTATGGGGTTCCTGTAGTGATAAAAATATTTAAAATAATTAGAAAAACTTTTTAAAAATTTAAAATAATTAGATAGTGGTGATTGAATTTTATGAATATACTAAGAGCCACTGAATTGTACACCTTAAAAGTGTGAATAACAAAAGTGGTATATGAATTATTTCTCACTAAAGCGGCTCTTTTTAAAAAGTATACTAAAATAACAGTGAGACACTACTATGTGCAACCTATCAAAATTATAAAAATGGAAAGATTTCATGATACTATTGCTGGGACCTGCTTTTTACAGTAGAACACAGTAGCATCCATCAAACTTCAAAAAGCATATATCTTGGGGCGCCTGGGTGGCTCAGATGGTTGAACCTCTGCCTTTAGCTCAAGTCATGATCTCAGGGTCCTGGGATCAAGTTCCCTATTGGGCTCTCTGCTCGGCAGGGAGCCTGCTTCCCCGCTTCCTCTGTCTGCTCTATGCCTGTTTGTGATATCTCTCTCTCTCTCTCTCTCTCTCTGTCTCTCTCTGTCAAATAAATAAATAAATTCTTAAAAAAAAGCATATATCTTAAACCCAGCTATTTCATTTCTGAAAATATATCCTACAGACTCATCTAATAGAAATACAGATTGGCGGGCAGGTGAGTGGGTAGATGGATGGATGGATAAATAGACAAATGATTGATAGATGAGATGTAGATACATGTACCTATGCCTATATATGTATATTTTTGTTTATATATGCACACATACACCCATACACTTACCTGAAGCTATTAACTTTTATTATTGTATAAAAACTAGAAACAGCCTCTTTGTCCCTGATCAGGAGACTGTTTCAATATCTTAGACTACTTCTATGTAGTAATGGCTGCTATGAGCCTTTAAATGGTGCTTTATTATAGTAATACCATTGCTTAAATAGTTTTTTGATGTACATATATTCTAATGATATCTAAGACATTTTAGGGGACAGAATGCTAGTTTTATATGTATAATATCATCTTGTAAATAAGAAAGAATATATACATACCTCTATGTAGGCATACAAAATATATAAATGTATATTAGAGAAAAGTATAGCAGTTACCCTGGAAGAATGGGGGGATGGAGGAAAAGGAGGAGGCTTGAAAAAGAAGAGGTGGATTTTTTTTACTGTTTACTATTTTTTAACTAGATTTATCACAGTAATAATATTTACTTGAAAATACCACAACATATTGAGAACACTTGTGTTGTTACAGCTTTTCATGCAGATTGAAGCTCTCTTTCCACAAAAATTTGGAACATGGACCGAGTATGCCAAAAGATACTGTAATGCACATATCAGGTATGACAAACTACTTTGTATAAATTTTAATTATCTCATATTTACTGTGAACATTAGGGTTTTATTAGTCATTCTTGGTTCCGGTGCTTTTCATTCTTGTGGTAGCTGTGGAATAATTTCTTCAGGTAAAATCTTGTGGGGCGCCTGTGGCTTAGTTGGTTAAGCGTCTGCTCAGGTCTTGATCCCAGGGTCCTGGGATCAAGCCCCACATCAGGCTCCTTGCTCAGCAGGGGAGGCTTCTTCTCCCTCTCCCTCTGCCCCAACCCCCTGGGCTTGTGCTCTCTCTCTCTCTCCCTCTCAAATAAATAAGTAAATAAATAAATCTTTTTTGAAAATTAAAAGAAAAATAAAATCTTGTGAAAGACCTATACATAAATTAAATAAAAGGAGTAGATAATGGCATTCTTTCTTTAAATTTTTATCTTCCATTTTATTTTTGAAATTATTTGTATTGACTGGATAAATGTGCACAATGTACGAAAGTGAAAAGTAAGTTCCCGTTCCACTCATGTCCCCCAGCCAGCCATTTCCTTTCCCAGGTAAACAGTGTTGGCAATTTATTGTTATCCTTCTGGTGATACTCCATGAATGAAAATGCATATATGATCATATATGTATAATATTGTTTCATTTTATTTCTACATATATAGTAATATAAGGTACACATTGTTCTGTGGTTTGCTCTCTTCACCTAATATGTATTAGAAATCCTTCTGTATCAGTTCCTAGAAGAGCTTTGACATTCTTTTTATTTTTAAATGCTACATATAGGGATGACTGGATGGCTCAGTCAGTTAAGCATCTGCCTTCGGCTCAGGTCATGATCCCAGGGTGTTGGGATCAAGTCCTGCATCGTGCTCCATTCTTAGTGGGGATTCTGCTTCTCCCTCTCCCTCTGCTGCTGCCCTGCTTGTGCTTTCTCTCTCTCTCTGACAAATAAACAAATAAAATCTTAAAAAAAAAGTAAGTGCTGCTTATATTCCACTGTTTGTATGCATTGTAATTTATTTAGTCTACTATTCATAGATCTCTGTGGTATATAGCTGTTGCATACAACACCACATTGAATACCCTTGCATGTTTTGAGAGGAAGTACATTATGTTGGCAAAAAGTTGCAAACTAGAGCTGGACCACCTGTCTTTTATATTCATATCCAGTATTTACCACATTTCGTTTTACGAAAGTAACTTTACCTCCCCATACCCTACTGTCTTCAGCTGTAAAAAGAGAAAATTATTCCTATCTCAGAGAGTTATTAGGAGACTTACATTAGCTAATATTTACAAAGGGCTTGAACAGTCAGTGCCACACAGTGAGCATTCAGTAATTTTGAGCTATTTTAATACTTGATGTCACACACACAGGAATAAATCTGTAGGATAAATTTATAGAATTGGAATTGCTGGTACAAAAGGGCATGTGTATTTTTATATTCTTTGGATTGTTGCAGACTGCTCCACCAACATTATACTAATTTATATTCCTACCAGCAATAAGATTGTCTCTTTCCCAACACTTTCCCAACCTGTTCAAATATATATATTATTTTATCTTGCCAATATCTTATGACTGTTGCCTTCTTATGTTATTAAATGCATTTGAGCATTTTTTCATGCATGTAAGAGACATTTGTACTTCTTTTCCTGCTAATTGTCCATTATGTTCTTTTTTTTAAAAAATATTTTATTTATTTATTTGACAGAGAGAGAGAGATCACAAGTAGGCAGAGAGACAGGCAGAGAGAGGAGGAAGCAGGCTCCCTGCTGAGCAGAGAGCCCGATGCGGACCTCGATCCCAAGACCCTGAGATCATGACCTGAGCTGAAAGCAGAGGCCCCAACCCACTGAGCCACCCAGGTGCCCTGTCCATTATGTTCTTTGCCCTTCATCCTACTAAACTTACTGGCTATTCTTTTTCTTATCAATATATTGGAAATCTTTATATATTATAGAAATCAGCTCTTTGTCTGTTGTATGACTCCCTCTCATTTTTTTTCCCAGTGTGGGTGTGTGTGTATGTTTTCCTTTATCCTTTCTACAAGTTTTTAAAGTTACCCTAGTGTGTTTTGATGCTTTTTAAATGACTTTAGGGCACAGAGATAGAAAGAGTCCTTCCAAATTGTTTGTATGAAGATATTTTAACACTGATAGTAAGATCAGACAATATCATATAGAAAAAAAAAGGACCTTTTTAAATTAAGATTATAAATGTAGAAATCCTTAATATTAATATAAACCAGAAACTCATGAAAAAGACTTAATATATTAACCAGATGCAAATGGAAATCATATCAGCAAGTACAGTTTCATATTAGAAAATATATTAATATAGTCATGTTACTAATGAAAAGGAAGAACTTAATTACATTATCTCCATATATGCTGAGATATAATTTGATAAAATTCAGCATCCATCCTTTTATAATATTTGTAATTTTTAAATTATTGAAGTATGGTTGACATACAATGATAAATTAATTTCAGGTGTACAGTGTAGCTATTCGACAGTTCTGTACATTACTCAGTGCTCACCACAGTAAGTGGAGTGACCATCTGACACCATTCAACGTTATTACGATGTTATTGACTTTATTCCATATACTGTACTTTCCATCTCCATGTCTTATGTATTCTATAACTGGAAGATTGTACCTCTTAATCCCCTTTACCTATTTTACTCAGCCCCCTACCTCCATTCCCCTCGCAACTACCAGTTTGTTCCCTGTGCTTAAGAGTATGTTTAGTTTATTTATTTTGTTTCTTAGATTTCTTATCTAAGTTAAATCATATGGTGTTTGTCTTTCTCTGTCTTATTTCACTTAGCATAATACCCTCTAGGTCCGTCCATACGCAAAGGAATGGCAAGATACCATTCCTTTTTATGACTGATGGCTATTCCTAATATTTATATACCACATCTTCTTTATCCGGAGACACTTCGGCTGCTTCCATAATTTGGCTATTGTAAATGATGCTACTATAAACATAGGGTTCATGTATATTTTGAATACTGTTTTTGTTTTCTTTGGGTAAATACCCACTAATGGAATTACTGGATCAAATGGTATTTTCTTTTTAAATTTTATGAGGAACCTACGTACTGTTTTCCACAGCAATTGCGCCAATTTACATTCCCACTAACAGTGCACAAGGGATTCCTTTTCTCCACATCCTTGACAACACTTGTTAGTTTTTTTGATGCTACCCATTCTGACTGGGTTATATTTAGAGGAAACTGTAAACACATATGATTTGGAGAAGGCAGCACATTCACGTTTGCATTTCCTTGATGATTAGCAATGTTGATTGAGCATCTTTCCATGTGTCTATTGGCTATCTGTATTTCTTCTTTGGGAAAATGTTCAGATCCTCTGCACATCTTTTAATCACATTGTTTGCTTTTTTGGTGTTGAGTTTTACAAGTCCTAATGTATTTTAGATATTAACCCCTTATTGGATATATCATGGGCAAATATCTTTCCCCATTTTCTAGGTTGCCTTTTTATTTGTTAATAGTTTCCTTTGCTTTGCAAAAGTTTTTTAGTTTCGTGTAGTCCCAATAGTTTATTTTTGCTTTTGTTTCCCTTGTCTAAAGAGACAGTCCATAAATATGTTGCTAAAGGTGTTTGTATAAGAGATTACAGCTCCTATTTTCTTCTAGGAATTTTATGGTTTAAGGTCTCACAATTAGGTCTTTAATCCATTTTAATTTTATCTTTGTTTATGGCATAAGAAAGTAGTCCATTTTCATTTTTTTATATGTAGCTGTCCAGGTTTCACAACACTATTTGTTAAAAAAAACTGTCTTTAGCTCCATCATATATTCTTGCCTCCTCTGTCATAAATTAATTAACCATGTAAGCGTGGGTTTATTTCTGGGTTCTCTATCCCATTCCATTAATCTATGTGTTTGTTTTTGTGCCAATGACATATTCTGTGAATACTGTGTCTTTGTATTATATCGTGAAGTCAGGTATTGTGACCTCTGGCTTTATTCTTTTTTTTTTTTCCAAGATTGCTTTGGCTATTCGAGGTCTTTTGTAGTTCCATATGAATTTTAGGATTATTCTAGTCCTGTGGAAAGTATCATTAGTATTGTAGTAGGGATTACATTGATTCTGTAGACTGCTTTGGTTAGTGTGGGCATTATAACAAGATTAATTCTTCCAATCCATGAATATATGGTTTTTAATAATCTTAAGGTGTATGTATGTATGTGTTCTGTACTCAAAGCCACTGTATCACATGAAACTTTAAATCCAGAGCAAGAATGTTCACTGACATTACAGTTTGGGCAGCACTGATAGGTTCAGTTACCCCCAAAAAAGGTAAAATTAGGAAGAAAAGGCAAAATTATCATTATTTGTAGCTGATATTGTTTATTCAGAATTCCTGAGATCAGCTCAAGAATGCACAAAACAAAAGAGAATTTATTAAGATATCCTAGCACAAAGTTACTACGGAAAAATCAATTGTCTTTCTATACATAAATAACAATAAATAGTTTTAAGATATAATGCCAAAGAGACATGATACTACGTATTGTTAGGAAGCTCTTTGTTACAATTTTTGCAGACTGTAAATGCCAAAAGTCTCCTTACATAAAGCAAACGTATTAATTGAATTTATCTTTGGGGGAGCAGGAAGTCCTAAATGGCCAGAAAGCATTCCATCTTTTCTGATTAGGACTTTCATATGAAAATAGAAGTATATAACTGTCTCTTTCTTGATTATCAACACTTGCTGTTTCAAAGGAAAGTTTATATTTTGGAAATGCTTTATGATTAGGGAGATTGTGTTCTATTTTCTGTTTACTAGAGAAAGCCATTTCAAAATTATTATTATGCTTTTCAAAAGACATTTTCTTTAGATTCCACTAAAAAAATTTATGTTATTCCTTTTCTTCATTACCTTGAAACCAGTATGGTATCATAGACTCTGATTCAGATCAAGGCACTTCCTGGCATTTTAAGTTAGTTTGGAATGCTAAATTTTTTCCATAATGTTTGCCTTCATGAAGATGTCATTTTCACACTATAATTTTGCAGAAAGCAAATTATGGTTAGTTATTCAGTTCTAGACCCATATTTTATATTTGAAATACCATGACTGTATTCAAATTAAGTTAAATGAAGCTTGAACAAAAATACAACTTTATCTTTATAAAGTTTATCAGATACATATATGATCACTAACAGAAGTATACAAATACAAATGTGATTTGGAGATGAGACGTCTAGGTATAGGTAAATACTTACCTGATTTGATTTGAGAGACACAGAGAAAGTATTACTTAACCAAAACATCCCATATCCACAGTCCTTTACATCATTCATTCTACTGCATTTTATTTAGAAGATGCTGTGAATACAAGTATGATTTGGATATGGCAGCACATTCAGTTATCAACTTAGCACATTAGAGCTGGGAAAGATTTTACAGGTCACCCAGTCCCCCTCTGTGACTTTATCACCTGGCAACATTAAATATGTTGATTTCCTGTTGCTTTTTTTTTTTTTTCCACATTTCATGAGAGTAAGAAAGATCTTAGGAATGGCAACTTTAATAAATGTTCTTTTACACAGAAAAAGAAGACACATAGATAATCCAGTGAAGCCTTCTGTTATCAGCAGCCGCCTTCAAAAGGCACACTATAGGAAGACAAATTTGTCCTTCCTGATGTCATGCTTAAAGGTTAAGAATATCTCAGCATATTTTTATGAAAATTAAACTTTCTTTACTGCTGATATTTTGTGCCATTTCCACCTCTTAGGAGAAATAGCTGTCTAAATTTTTATGAGAGGGAAAATGCTGAATGATAATACATATTAAAGGTATTTATAGCCAATTTCCAAAAGTGTTAATTAATAGGTCATGTCAGCTTCAAGAAATGTTCCTTATGGAATTGCAGTGTACTATGTCCTCAGCACTGTCACATTTAATGGTCTTATCTGTGGGCTAAGTAGAGGTCAGGTCCATTTTCAAATGGCTCAAATCTGAGAGAAATAGTTAATATACTGGATGACAGAGATAAGTTTGAAAAATAATTAGATAAAAATTAATAGGACAAATCCTACACTTATGCTTAGAAAGTCTGCTTTGTATGGAAGGGATTTGAGAAATCCTCACCTATTATCACAAATTTAGTTCAAAAAGACTTTTTGTTTTGAATAACCCTTGAGTAAATTGAAGTCAACTGTCATAACTAATCAAAATGAATTAAAGTAGTATTGGGATGTATTATTCAGATTAACATTCAGAGTAAGGGATGGTTCTGCTCCTCCACTTGTTTAGACTATATCTGGAATATGGTTTAATTTTGGTTAATCCTTTCATTCAAAAAATATCTAAAGGGTATCTGTTGTTTTCCACGCCATGTGTTAAGCATCAGATATGCATTAGTGAAGAAGATCTACATGGTTCCAACCTTCACTGAGTTCTCAAGTCAAACACTAACCAGATAATAATGGTTGTGATGAGTGTCATAAAAGGGGAAGTAAAGTATGTTAGAGCAGAGTTTAACAGAGTGAACTATCAAGTCACAAAGGACAGAAGGGGCATCCTGTGAGTAAGTGATAGCTATTTGCATTCCAGAAAGAGGACTTTTGGGGACTCAGCCTGAGAGCTAGAGAGACTGCTAGACCTTTGAGGAACTAAAGGTAGTCCAGGTCATATGAATATTCTTGAACTAATAGAAGAGAGCCTAAGGACAAAATGGAGCTAGGCATGGGTCATATCATATGGGTCTTTTTCTTCATCAGAATAGCAGTAAGAAGTCACTGGGAGGTGTTTTTTCCTTTTTAATTATCAGTGATAATAGAAGTGCCTGAGTGGCTCAGTCGTTATGCGTCTGCCTTCAGCTCAGGTCCTGATCCCAGGGTCCTGGGATCAAGCCCTGCACTGGGCTCCCTGCTCAGTGGGAGGCCTGCTTCTCCCTCTCCCTCTTCCCCTGCTTGTGTTCCCTCTCTCGCCCTCTCTCTGTCAAATAAATAAATAAAATCTTTTTTAAAACTTAAAAGTGATAGAGGAATTTTTTGTTAGTAAAAGATATATAAGAAAATTTATAATTTTAACCATTTTAAAGTTTATAGTTCACTTACATACATCCACATTGTTGTACAAACATCACTACCTTCCATTTCTCCTGCTCCCTAACCTCACATTGTGGGGTTTTAAAGCATGAAAGGCACAAACATAACTAGATGTACGAGTTTGATTTATTTTTTAAGACAACATTTTCACATCATTCAACCTTCTTAATCTATGTAAGTGTATATACTTTGAAAAATCTCCCTTTCACTCCCTTTCACCCTCTCACTCCCTCCCCCCCCGGAAACTGTAAGTTTTAATTTTTCCACAAAACTTGTGTGAATTTTCATGGAATTCAAATTTTTTACCCAGATACTGGGTAGCATAAGCATACACATTCTTTTGTATTTATTTATCCTTTTTTGTATACATAAATAATTTCATTCTTTTTTTATGTCTGCATGGTGTTATGGAGAATATCCATAGTTTCTGGGGTTACAAGAAGTTGAGGGAGATTGTATATGATGACTTTTTTGGGGGAAATGGAAAATAATTATGTGTTTAGAGAAATGGAAAAGTAGAGAATTGAACGTTTGATGCGTGGTGGTCGACACAGTGCTAAATATTGCTGAAAGAGGGAGTGTGATCATGAGATGAGTGTGATAGAATTGGCAGCAGCACCAAGTAACCATTTGAGAACAGAAATTTTAGATTTAACCAGTGCTCTCAGAGGTATGATTTCTCCAGCAATACCCAGCTGTGTGGCTGTGGACTTAGGAAAAGCTTTTGGTTGGATCTGTCCAAGGCTTTTGTTTCCAACTTGGGATGGATGGGCTGAGGGACAAGGAAATATTGCAAATATTGAGAAAAGGAGAGGTAACGTATGAACTGGGAAATTCACACAAGGTGAGGAAGGACATGAAGACAGGAAGGATACTGTGGATATGGTCAAAGCAGAGCAGTCAGTTGATGGAAGGGTCCTGATGTGATAGTGAAGATTCAGTGGGTAAAAGTGAACAAGTGGGCAAGAGTGGGACAGTACAGAGGGCAGTGTCTGAATTTACAGGGGTAGCTGTTTTTCAGGACGGGTTATAGTCATGGAAATGGAACAGTTGGAAGAGAGTTTTAACCAACCAAGCCACCCAGGTGCCCAAGGAATAGAGTTTTAGAAAGTCACTGGAGATAAGGAATGTGAGGAACTGAGAGGGAACTAAAAGTCACATAGTAGGAAGCATGTTAACAAATGAAAACATAGCTGGGAAGGGGTGACAAGAATAGTGAGAGTATTTCATATTCATCTCTACAAATGCCTATATTATGGATTGCCTTCTATATTTAAGACATTATTTCAGACCTGCTGGCAATATAAAGATGAGTAAGACATAGTGCTTGATCTTATAAAGCCTATAGGAATTTAAAGAAGAGAAGGCTTAGAGGAACAAGTATTAAATATTTAAAGACCTGTCATATTTCAAAGGAATTAGACTTTGGTCTCTGTGGCCTCAGGGGCAAAACTGTTATCAATGAGAGAAACTTAATGGAGTGTTAGATTTTGGTTTAATAGGAATAAGACCTTACATGTACATATGATATGACAAAAAATCATATAACACTATATAATAAAACTGGAACAAAAATACTATAATAAAGTATACTAACAAATAAATTGTTTTCATTTTTTTCTTTATAGCCTATATGTAATGCTATCATCTGGTAATTTCATTTAACATCACCTGTCCCATGCTTTAACATCGTCTTTCTCAGTTGTTTTATTGTCCGTTATTTTTACTAATTTAAAGATAGTGTATTGCTTTGGAAAAGTGATTATCTTAACAGATCAAACAAGAAAAAGTTTAAGTAAGTGAAAATTAACTGCACTATGTAGAAATAACCATTACTAAGTGTATTTTGATAACTTGCCCTTTAGATAATTTCTCTGCTTAGGTCCATAAGGACGGAGAGAAAGAGAGGGAGACAGAAAGGTAGATACTTTTAAATAAATAGAGCCATATTACACATACTTTTTGGTAATGTGCTTTTTTATTGAACACAAATTTTAGAATAGCTTTCTATATCAATAACTAAAATATATCATTTTTATTAGCTGCATATTACATTTCGTATAGAAGCTATATATTTTGATATATTCTCTTTAATTCTTTCAACAATTCTACAAGGATGATGTGATATGTCCACTTATAAATGAGTATACTGAAATTTTAGAAAGGTAAGTCCCTCGTCCACATCACAAAACTAAAGAGTGAAAGAACAGTAAATGAAACACCCCTTGTCACCATTTTTCTTCCATTCTCTTTTCGGTGTGTGGACTGTTCAGTAATTGAATGTCCATGTATATATGATTCACTAAATAAGTAAAAAAATTGGGCTAAATAAATTAAATATTGTTCTCTAAAAGATTAAGTACTTGACTGTTTCTTTCCTAGTCAACTTATAATTAATTATTTCCTTTTTTCCATCTTCTGGTTTTCGATAAAGCCATCACAGTTTTTTTTTTTTATCAAAGATTCCAACAGATCTGTCAACTTCCAAAGTGTCAGATGAGCACAGAAAATGATTTTTTTTTTCACATTCCTGGAAGCCACTTTCTCAGAGCCTTCTGTTCTGCTCTAATTTCAGCTGCTTTTTCTTTGGACATAGGTGCAGAGGTGTTATCCTGCATTTTCTTTTGCCATTCTACTATACTGCATTCCAAATTTCCTGGATTCCATGACTTTTGTTTTTTTTTCCTTTATTTTCTTCTCCTCTTCTTAATGTTTTATTATGGAAATAGTATATACAAAAGTAGAATAGTATGATGAACTACCCATGTGCTCTTTGTCACCTTGAATATTTATCAATTCAAAGCCAGTCTTGCTTTAGCTATACAGGCATGCCTTATTTTATTGTGCTTTGCTTTATTCTGCTTCATGGATAGTGCATTTTTTACAAATTGAAGGTATTTGACAACCGTGTGCCAAGGAAGTCTATCAGTGCCTTTTTTTCTTTTTAACAGCATTTGCTCATATCATGTGTCTGTGTCACATTTTGGTAATTCTCTTAATATTTCAGACTTTTTCATTATAATTATATTTGGTTATGGTGATCTATGATCAGGGATCTTTCACTTTACTATTGTAATTGTTTTGAAACACCAAAAACACCACAAACTACACCCATTTAAGATGACAAGCGATGGATGAATATTGTGTGTGTTTGGACTGTTCCACTGACAGGCAGTTCCCCCATCTCTCTCCCTCTTCTTGCACCTCTCTACTCCTTGAGACACAATAATATTGAAATTAGGCCAATTAGCAACTATACCATGGCCTCTAAGTGTTCATGTGAAAGGGGGAGTTGCATGTCTCTCACTTTCAATCAAAGCTAGAAATGATTAAGCTTAGTGAGGAAAGTATATCAAAAGCTGAGAAAGGCCAAACAAAAACTGGGCCTCTGGCACCAAACAGTTGGCCAATTTGTGAATGCAAAGGAAATATCCTAAAGAAAATTAAAAGTGCGACTCCAGGGAACATGCGAGTGATAAGAAAGCAGAATAGCCTTCGTACTTTTTTCTTAAGGTTTTATCTCTTTATTTGAGAGAGAGAGAACATGAGCAGGAGGGAGAGGGAGAAGGAGACTCCTCGCTGAGCAGGGAGCCCCACCTAGGGCTCCATCCCAGGACACTGGAATCAGACCTGAGCTGAAGGTAGACGCTTAACTGACTGAGCCACCCATGTGCCCCACAACAGCCTTGTTACTGAAGTGGAGAAGGTTTCAATGGTCTGGATTGAACAGCAAGCCAGCCACAACATTCCGTTAACCAAAACTTAACCCAGAGCAAGGCCCTAACTCTCTTCAGTTCTGTGAAGGCTGAGAGGTGAGGAAACTGCAGAAAAGTCTGTAGCTAGCAGAGGCTGGTTCAAAAGCTGCCTTCAGAACATAAAATTGCAAGGGGAAGCCACAAGTGCTGATGTAGGAGCTGCAACAAGTTCTCCAGAAGATCTAGCTAAGAGCATTAATGAAGGGGCTACACTAAACAACAGATTTCCAATGTAAACGAAACAGCCTTCTGTTGAAGGAAGATGCCACCTAGGACTTCAGTGCTAGAGAGGAGAAGTCTATGCCTGGCTTGAAAGCTTCAAAGGCTAACTCTCTGGGTAGGGCTAATATGGCTGGTGACTTTAAATTGAATCCAGTGCTCATTTACATTTCAAAAATCCTATGCCTTTAAGGATTATGCTCAAACTCCTCTGCCTGTATTCTACAAACAGAATAAAAAAGCCTGTGTGACAGCACATCTGATTACCACATGGTTAGCTGACTATTTTAAGCCCATTCTTGAGATGTACTGCTCAGAAAAAAAGATGCCTTTCAAATATTACTGATCCTTAACAAATGCACCTGGTCCCCCAAGAGCTCTGATGGAAAGAAAGGTACAATGAGATGAACGTTTTCTTGCCTGCTGACACAACATCCATCCTGCAGCCTATGAATTAAAAGGAGTAATTTTGACTTTGAAGTCTATTATTTAAGGAATACATTTTGTAAGGGTATTGCTGCCATGGACAGTAATTCCTCTGATAGATCCAAGCAGTCAACTGAAAACATTCTAGATGACATTAAGAACATTCATGGTTCATTGGAAGAGTTCACAATATCATATGAACAGGAATTTGTAAGAAATTGATTCCAACCCTATGAATGTCTTCGAAGGGTTCAAGACTTCATTGAAGTAATGATTGCAGATGTGCTCGAAAACAGCAGAGGAACTAGAATTAGAAGTGGAGCCAGAAGATGTGGTGAATTGTTATAATGACACAAAATGTTAATGGATGAGGAATTTCTTCTTACAGGTAAATAAAGAAAGTGGTTTCTTGAGGCAATATCTACTCCTAGTGAAGATGCTGTGAAGATTGTTGAAATGACAACAAAAGATTTAGAATATTACCTAGATTTAGTCGATAAAGCAGGAGCTGAGTTTGAAAGGATTGAATCCAATTTTGAAAGAAGTTCTGTGGGTAAAATGCTATCAGACAGCATCACATGCTACAGAGAAATCATTTGTGAAAGGAAGAGTGAATTGATGTGGCAGACTTTTGTCTTATTTTAAGAAATTGCCAAGCCACCAAGCCGTCCATAGCCACCACCCTGATCAGTCAGCAGCCATAATCATTGAAAATCCTTCACCAGCAAAAAGATTATGACTTGCTGAAAACTCAGATGGCAGTTAGCAATTTCTAACAGTAAAGTATTTTTTTTTAATTTTATTTATTTGACAGAGAGAGACAGCCAGCCAGAGGGGGAACACAAGCAGGGGGAGCCGGAGAGGGAGAAATAGGCTTCCTTCCTGAGCAGGAAGCCTGATTCAGGGATCAAACCTGGGACTCTGGGATCATGACCTGAGCCAAAGGCAGAACCTTAACAACTCAGTCACCCAGGCGCCCCAGCAATAAAGTATTTTAAAATTAAACTATGTATGTTGTTGTTTCTTAGACACATTGCCTTTGCACATGTAATAAACTACAGAATACTGTTAACATAACTTATACATGCACTGGGAAACTGAAAATGTTGAGTCTCTTTATTGCAATTTCCCTTTATTTCTGTGGTCCCGAGCCAGACCCTCAGGATCTGCAGGGTATGCCTGTATTCCCATGTAAGTTTGCCACGTTATTTTGAAGGAAAGCCTACACATCCCCTTTTATCTATAAAATATTTCACAATATATCTGTAAAGAGTAAGGACTCGAAAAAAAACCCAAGTAATTAGAATCTAATTATCATACATAAAATTAAAATAAACAATTATCAATCTTTAGTGTCAAAAAAATCCAGCAGATGTTCAAATTTTAATTATCTTTTTCACATCCTAATATTGCAGGTTTTTAAAATTATCTTCACCCCTACAGTTTGAATCAGTACCCAAATAAGGCTTATACTTTACACATGTTAGATATTTCCCTTAATTCCTCTAGCCAAGTCTTTATTAATCTCTAGGGTTTCTCTCTATTGTCTTGTTTTATTTATTTTTAATTTGTTGAAGAAAATAATTTATTACTATAATCTGGATTCTGTTGCTTCCATTTTTATGATGTTGTTTGACATGTTCCTCTATCCTCTTTTTTCTGTATTAGTATTTAGATTTAAGGACTTCAGTTTTTTGGTATTTTTTTTAATAGGAGTGTTGTGTTCTTCCACTAGAGGCTCATGATATCTAAGGCCTCTTTTTTTGTGATGTTAGTAGCTGTCAACTTTCTGTACATGATCTATTTAGGCATTACAAAAGATCGATAGCCTAATACTCTTCCTTTATTTATTAGTTGACATAGGTCTACAAAGGAAAACCTCCTCTTATCTACTATTTGGAAACTCATTCATTTAGTTTATTTAGAAAAAGCAGGAAAAATGCTTACTTTCTCGTTATTATTTTTCGAAATAGTAAGTTGTTTGGCTAATATTCTCTAATGATTTCCAGTGAGGATTTTCATTTTTTAAGTTGGTAAATGTAAGCTTTCTAACTTTTTTCTTTTTGAAGAGTTTTTGGCTATTCTGTAACGCTTACATTTTTATCTGAATTTTAAGATTAGTTTGTTAATTTTTGCAGAGGTCAGCTGAAGTTCACATTATTTGAGGGACTTTTGCCATTTTAATAACATGAACTTTTTCCAGCTAATATAGGGAAAGGTCTTTCCATTTATTTAATTTATTTCTACAGTGCCGTGTAGTTTTCAGTGTATAGTTCTCACAATTTTTTATAGATGCTGTTTATAAGGGTAAGGAAGTTACTTTGTAATCTTAGTCTGTTGAGTGAGACTTTTATTTTTAGCTCATGTTTTTTCAATTCACTTTATTTGTTATCTTTATTGGTGGTTAAATTGTCCCACCTTTAATAAATGGGGCCATTTTTGGTGATACAATGCTAGTTGGGTTTGATTGCTTCCTTAGTATCTGAGGTGAAAAGATGTTCCAGGATCATCTTGTACATTTTTTCTTTGGTTCCTTTTGGAAAGATAACCCTCAACAGCTTCCTAAGAATAGTGCATAGAACATAAACCTTTTGAATTCTTATATGACTGCCTCTAGATAATCTCTAAATAGACAATTTTAGATGTCTGTGTTGAAAATCATTTTTCCTTAGCGTTTGAGTTTAGTTCTTCATTGCCTCTAATACCAAGGTTGCTACTTAAAAATCACAATACATGGACTCCTGGGTGGTTCAATCATGGTTTTAGCCATAGAGGTGGTTTTAGCCTGGGTTAAGCTCAATGGGTTAATCATCTGCCTTCAGCTCAGGTCATGATCCCAGGGTTCTGGGATCAAGTCCCACATTGGGCTCCCTGCTCACTGGGAAGCCTTCTTCTTCCTCTCCTCCCTGCTCATGCTGTCTGTCGATTTCTCTCTCTCTCTCTGTCTCTCTCAAATAAATAACATCTTTTAAAAAAAAAAGAAGAAGAAGAAGAAGAATCATAACTTGCTGTCCCTGGGTGGCTCAGTTGGTTAAGCATCTGACTCTTGATTTTGGCTTAGATCATGATCTCAGGTTATTGGTATTAAGGCCTGCATCTGGCTTCCAGCTCATTGGGCAGTCTCCTTGTCTTCCTCTCCCTCTGCCTTTCTCCCTGTTCACATGCTCTCTCTCTCTAAAATAAATGAATAGATCTTAAAAAAAAAAAAAAAAAGGAATCACAACACCATTCTCATTTTTGACCCTTTGCATGTCTCCCCATTCTGGAAACTTCTAAGACTGTTCTTTTGTAGTTAATCATTAATTTTATAAAAATATGCCTTTGTTTAGTTTTTTTTAATCTAGTGATAGACAGTAGGTATTCTTTTTCAGCCTGGTAACTTGAGTGCTTATGTCTGAAAATTACTCATTTTTAACTATTTTTCTCCTTTACTTCAATATATCTTTCAGGAACTTCTGTTATTTATGTGTTGACTTTCTAATGTTTTTGTTTTACTTTTTGGGACATTACTTCCTTTATCACCTAGGTCTTCTCTTGCATTTTTTTTTTAAAGATTTTATTTATTTGACAGAGAGAAACACAGCCAGAGGGGGAACACAAGCAAGGGGAGTGAGAGAGGGAGAAGCAGGCTCCCCGCCGAGCAGGGAGCCCGATGTGGGACTCGATCCCGGGTCTCTGGGATCATGACCTGAGCTGAAGGCAGTCGCTTAACCAACTGAGCCACCCAGGCCCCCCTTCTCTTGCATTTTTATTTGAAGTAAAGAAAATTGCTAAAATGTACTAAATTTTAAATCTTTTTTTAAAATTCTTTATACCCTCTCTCTCTTTCTTTCATAGCTTCCTATGTTTGGGGATGCTTAATACTCAGGTTTTTGTTATTATTTTGTTTTATTTTTTGTTCTTTATTTTCTTCTGTTGCTGCATTATATGTTTACTAAAAATTTCTTCTCATTTGTTTTCATCTGTTGTTCACATTGGATGCTTTCTTCAATGCCTGTTGATCCATGAATGTCCATTCATATTTTAAGATTGAACATTTTAAAAGTGGATTAGAAAAACATTTTGACTAGAAAAATTTGGGCATTTCCCTGGGAAATCCCTAAATGTTAATAAATGGAGGTTTTCTTTTTGTGACCTCTTAAATTTTTTTTTAATTTTTTATTTAAATTCAATTTAGTTAATATATAGGGTATTATTAGTTTCAGAGGTAGAATCTAGTGATTCATCAGTTGCTGAAAACACCCAGTGCTCACTACATTAAGTGCCCTCCTTAATGTCCATCACCCAGTTACCTCTTACCCCTATCTGCCTCCCCTCCAGCAATCTAATCCTGTGGTTTGCCTCCCTCTCTGTTTTTATCTTATTTTATGTTTCCTTCCCTTCCCCCATGCTCATAGGTTTTGTTTCTTAAATTGCACATGTGAGTGAAATCATATGGTATTTGGCTTTCTCTGACTAATTTATTTTGCTGAGCATAATACCCTCTAGTTCTGTCCATGTCATTGTGAATGGGAAGATTTTATTTTCTTGGCAGTAGAGTAATATTCCATTGTATATGAATTCCATTGTAGGTGGATCTTCTTCATCGATTCATCTCTCGATAGACATCTGGGTTCTTTCCTTATTTTGGCTGTTTCCATGTTTGAACATTGCTGCTATAAACATTGAAGTGCATGTGCCCCTTTAAATCACTATTTTTTTATCCTTTGATAAATACCTAGTAGTGCAATTTCTGGGACATAGGGTAGTTCTGTTTTTAACTTTTTGAGGAACCTCCATACTGTTTTCCAGGGTGGCTCCACCAGTTCGCATTCACACCAACAGCGTTAAGAGGGTTCCCCTTGGGGCGCCTGGGTGGCTCAGTTGGTTAAGCGACTGCCTTCGGCTCAGGTCATGATCCCGGAGACCCGGGATCAAGTCCCACATCGGGCTCCCTGCTCAGCGGGAGGCCTGCTTCTCCCTCTCTCGCTCCCCCTGCTTGTGTTCCCTCTCTCAGCTGTGTTTCTCTCTGTCAAATAAACAAAAAAAAA